>JAQMYM010000015.1:18273054-18297338 GCA_030014255.1 Parauchenoglanis ngamensis
ATAATTAAAAAAAAAAAAATATATATATATAATATTGAGCGTTACATTTTATAGCCTACATTTATTTATTTTTTATTTATTTTGTGCACAGTGCATGAACTGTATTCCCCATATGGAGCCCAAAATAACCTGCATTTTTTTTCTTTCTGTAATGGATGGCAAAGCATTATTAGGTTTGAAAGCCATGCACTTACATACAGCATTCCATGAACAAGACATAAGCTATAATTGTTTGTTTGTTGCCGCAAAGCAGCCTTCACTGAAGTGTAAAGCTTGAGATCATTTTGCACTTCAGTAGTTCTTCTTCCACATGAACACCTTAAAGATTTGAGCAACCAAAAAGCATTTATACCCAGGTCTCATCCTTGCGTCAGTGTACAATCTCCCCTGGATACTGGTAGATTTGCACTCGAGAATTGCTGCTGCAATCATAAACACTCTTGCATGCTCATCCCAGGACTCTTGTTCATAATCTTGAACATCTTTTCCCACTTAGTAGCCTACTGTTTGTCTTTACGTTTCTACACCTGTATACTGTAAAGGTTTATAATCATCCTTATGTCATCTCATTGTGATTTTCCTCACCACTGTCACCTCTGGTTTACTCAACGGGGATCTAAATCTATATCCAAATAATCAGTTAACAATTTAGTCAGTGATTAGAAATCTTTTTACAACACCGATAGACTATAGCAAAGCCAATATTGATTCATTCTAATTAGCAGACAATACACCTTATATCGTACATCATCATTACACACACACGCACACTGAAGCCTAGCAACTATAAGTGATGAGAGCAGGAGAGACAGAGGCATTAGTGCTGATGGAAGAGAATGGTGAGATATTGTTTAGCTGGTGTTCTCCGTGTCCCTGGCTAACCTTCATTCAGTGCTCTTATCACCCAGCTGCCCATATTGATCTATACTCAGCATGGATACAAAAAACAAAAACCCCAAAAAACTGCAAACACACACACAAACACTCCTCGAGGTAGAAAAAACAGAACACAATCTGTGTTTTGAGTCTGCACCATCTCATTAGTGGGAGTTTCATTAAGTTATATAAGCCCATAACGCTATTACTTTCTCTCTCACACTGAAACAACACCACACACACTGTGTACACCAAGGGCAGCTAGTATAAATGGGCTAGCTGTGCTAAGTGCTCCCTGTCTTTCAAAGATAAAAAGATTTTAGTGTAGGATTTCATTTCTGGTATCCAGATTAGATAAAGAAATGTCTTTTAAAAAAATGCATTACTTTGGATCTCTGTGGAACCAAAAAGCACAGCAGCACCTCCAACGGTTGTACTTAAAATACACCAAATGCTGGAAGAAATGATACTGGGACTGATTTCTTTCTAGCCCAGACTGTATATACAGGCTTCCTGTCAGTGACAGGGATGTCAGGTGATTACACAGAGTGACAAGCCTCCTAGATTTGATCATCATTTGGGCTGATGCAGCCATAACACGTCAATAAAAAATAAAAATAAAAATACCCTAATAGTTTCATTGTCAGGCTATTGGTTTATATTAAACTGTAGCCTCCTATCTAAATCTAATATCAGCAAGAGCCATCACTGGTGTAGATTATTATTCTGATGTTTTTAAAATTTCTGTGCTAGGTTTTAAGGTTGAATACATTCAGCAGATTGCCATTGAGAAAGCACATATACATGGCTCTGGGTTTTAAACAAGTTTAAAGTAACTGTTAACTCCGACATCGTTCTGTCTGTGCTAGTGATCAGAATATTGTGAAATCATTTGCATGGGATGATAATGGTTTCATTAAAGCACCCAGGGAATCTGGAGCAGATGGTTTCATCATTATAATCAATCACAGTCTTTTACTAAAACTCTCACTGCGAGGCATATTGGTCTGAATTCATCTCTTTTGTGACAGTGGGCTGACAAAAAACTACCTTTCTGATCTCATACTTTCTCAGTTTTAGGAATAGATAGATTTCCTTATAAGAACATTTGTACTTGATTGTAAACAGTCATCCCAGGGCTCTTCTTCACAGTTTGCTTTTGACGAACGTCCTGTAAACACACTTCATTTCCTACTGTTTGTCTTCTACATCAGTATACAATGATGATTTATAATCACACTATCCAGCGTTACCCAGAAGAAGACGGGTTCCTTCGAGTTTGCGTTGCTTGAGATCTCATGTTTGTACGTTTGTAGAAATTGTAGAAATGATAGGTGGCTAGAAGCTAGCAAATTAGCTTGGATTTTGCCACATGTTGAGCTTCAGCAAGTCATTCTACAGTGGCCAAATCTGTCAATATACACCATTACTATACAATATTAACTAGCACTTAGTGATGTAGCGTTCATAACTGAGTCAACTCTTTGAATCAGCTCTTTTAGCTGAAATTTCCAGAAGCACTTATTGAAACTCCCAGTTCTTATGATAATTGTATATTGTGTGTTTGCAGTCTGAGGATCTGACTACAGTAGCTGCTTCTTATAGTTGTTTGTTTAGTGTAGTGTTTTTGGGGAGGTGAATAGCAGGTAAAATTGATGGGAATCTTGATTATATTCTATACATTTAAGAAATAGACCCAATGTTAATGTCAGTATATTGTCTCATTCTTTTATTAAACATTTATTTAAACAGAGTATATAACAAATGCAATGCAAATGAACCAAATCTATCCTAATGCTATTTTGAAAATCACAAGATAAAGAAGGCTTTCATGAAACAATTTAAATGATTGACAGGTGTAGACCAACAGCTTCTTTTGACTCAGATCAATCGGCTCAATCAGTGATCAATCAATCAGATCAATCAGTGAGAGCCGACTCTTTTATTCCCCCTGGGTTATACCTGGGACGGTTCAATGCAATGCTGGAATTCAGTCAACTCATCAACTGCCACACCATTCATTATCTTAATTTGGTGTGTTAGTGACCTGGTCTGGATGTGCAGGCTGTAGCTACAGTATGTGTCTGTAGTCGTGGACAGTTTTGTGAAAGATGGAAAACATTGTGATGCAGCGCCCCTCTCTGGACACTGTATTATATATTGTGCACCTATAAATGCAGCTCAGTATTACAAAGCTCATAACTGGGAATTCTGAGGAGGAATCACAGCAAATGCCACTCCATCCTTGGTCTACACACACACACACACACACACCAAAACACACACCTAGGCACACACACTACACTTATGCTAATTAATCTGACTAAGGTAAATGTAAGCAAACCAGGCAAATCACAGTGTTTCACTTTCAGACAAGGCCATCGTAAATTTATCCCTAAATGGGATTTTGTCAATACACACCAGAAAAGCACTTCAAGACATAAATCCTGCAGGCTAGGACATGTTGCAGTATCCTCTTTCTTACAATTGATTGGTCCAAAGAGACTGAAAGCATTTTACATTGCAGACTGTTGAAAGTCAAGTCCCAACATGACAAAAAAGCAACTGTAAAAATTTTTATTCATTACTGTTCAGTGACTTATGGTGGATCCAGAATGAGTGGGAATAAATCCTGGATTTCTCAATTTGATCATGATCAAATGTCCATTCTCCACTCATGTCCATGGTTTCCTCCAGGTTCTTCAGTTTCCTCCCGTCTCCCAAAAACATACCAGTATGTGAAATGACAACTCTAAATTGCCCCTAAATTGCATAGTGACCTGGCGCGTTCCTGCCTCGCACCCCGACCCAAACCATGTCTACATCATCACATACTGGCCTGCACTCACATTTGGCTCCAATCACAGTTTCATAAAATAGTTCAAAAGCTCTTTTTCTGAGGTCCATGGTGTATAAATCTAGGGGATCCTCGATAGCACTGCTTGAAAGGAAATGGAGAAAAGGAAATGAAAAAGGTCATCTAAAACCCAGTCTGATGCTATGCTGGATGACACCAAATCAAGATGGATGCTAATACTATTTTTCCTTAGCCCTGTAAAATGATTTACAACCAAAGTAGCTGTGTGTACAAACAGGATTACAGAATAATCCATAATGTGAATGATTATTACATCCAATTTTATACTGACTTCCCAGATGGCTGAGAAATCTCACGTTACTGTCATTTTATTTTTACTCCTTAGCACCACTAGGTGGCAGCAGTGATCAACCTTCCTATGATTTATTCAATCATTTCTGCTTACAGAATTTTTTTGTTGTTGTTGGAAACATTCTTTAAGCAGAGATTGATCTTTCAAATCAATGTACATAGTTTGTTGTGTGCCTTGTATTTTATTTACTGCATTTTATTGGCAGTTGAAACTGTGCATTAGATTAAACTATTTATGAGTTGACTATTTTGGAAGGAAAAAAAACAGCTCTGTTTAAACTGCATGCAGGTGAAACTAATATCCGGGTGAAAAACCGTAAAGAAAGTAAGATATATATAAAGAAAAAAGACAAAATCCGGTGCACGGAAATAATGCATTAAATTGTTTTCCGGAAGTATCTTTGAAATTCATGAATTCACATTTTTTAATTAGCCAAGCAATTTTTTGCAATCATTTTGAAAAGCATTTTATTAGGACGATAAAAAAAATATAACCATCCTAAAATTTAATATTTATCAGGCTTTAAACTGACCTCCTTTTTTTTATTTTTTATACCTGTCCGCTAGGTGCGCGCGGGGCTCTGATGACCGACTCTGCGCTCGCGCTCCGTAATCCTTTCCCGTGACGTCGCGAGAAATGGCGGAGCGCGAGGAAAGCGACGTCTGTCGGAGTCCCAGCCAAGGTGAGTTCGAATTTAACTGAAAACTTTTTTTCACCATCATATTTTTTTGCTTACAACAAGAATAAAGACTGTTCTAAAACAAAAACAAAAACAAAAACGGAACCGCGGCAGGTGAATTTATTCGTAGAACATCGCTCGAGCGCGAGCCGGCCGGTCACGGGAACCAGATTAAACCCGAAAGAGCTTATTATTAAACGGAGTTTCACCTAAACTTTCACTTTGCAACAATTTTCCATATTGCATAAACCTTATTCTACCATTGCATGAAGTTACATCCGGGTTTTTAAAGTTATCGAGCAACTTGAAACACCTGTTTGAGTTTGTTTGTGTTGTTACACTGACCGAGAGGAAGCTGTGACAGAACAGACACCATCAGAGACACTTTAAATGTCATAAATATTCAACATTAATCAGGATAACAGACATTTTAAGAGCTTCGGTGTTATATTTGGGAGGGTAATAATAGGCTACACCTGACTTATTACCTCCCCGGTGCCAGTGAGAGCACCTGCTATTACCTACAGCTCATAGGCAAGTAAAAGCCTCTCTGTTGAATCATCCGTCATTTGATCATCGTTTGTATTGGATTAACAGTGATGGAGTCAAATAATAAGAGTTGACTCGAAGATTCATTTCTAGTAGCCATGGAAATATGTGTTATCCGGCTGTCTGTACGATTCTGTTAGAGCTGTAGACAGATAAACAAAGGAAAGCTTTTTAGCTATATTAATTTACAGTTTATCATTACGGGAGAACGGAACCGTTTTTAATGATTCATCTGTAATAGTTCTCGATCAATTTGCATCCAATCAAATGCGCTCCACAACACCTTTGCCCCGCCCCTGGAAACAGCCTGAGTTATGCTGCCTTCAAGTTCTCTTCGGTTGTTTGTGTTTATGAGTTCAGAAACGGTGATTACGGCGCGGTGTGTGTTCAAGTGGTTGTGGTCAGTTTTGGTTTTTTATTTATTTGCTTCTTATTTCTTCCTATTTAGCCATGAAAGAAAATGAAAAACTGACACAATTTCCACTATCATCTTCAGGGATGGCCATTATGCGTGGGTCTGTGATATCTCAGTGGTTAAGACGTTGGACTAGTGATCGGAAGGTCATGAGTTCAAATCCCAGCGCTGCCACTGCTGGGCCCTTGAGCAAGGCCCTTAACCTTCACTGCCCACTTGTATAAAAAATAAGATGCATGTAAGTCGCTCTGGATAAGGGCGTCTGCCAAATGACATAAATGTAAATGTAAATTGTGCATTAAGTCCTGTCAGAAATATTGTAACTGCGAGATGAATGCATGTAAATGACACCACAATGTCGTAATTACCAACTGGGAACTCTTCAGTTCATTGATAGATAAACAAAAAGAAAAAAGTTTTTCTCTGACCAAAATCATGTCAACGTTATAAAATCTTCCGGTTGCTTCCATAAAGGACCGGAGGCAGCATTTTTAATGGCACGGTCCCAAGTCAGAACGACATTGGTCAGGTGTGCTCACCTCATTAATATTTCTGACTACGTAATATTTTGGTCTTTCACAATGACAAATTAGCACCATGTCAGATTATGCGGTCATAGTGCCTTAATTCAGCTGTGTCTTATTTGGGAAACTGACCAACACTACAAGTTTTACCCTGACTTGTCATCATTCACGTCCAAACCTCAAGTCAGGGGTCATCAAAGAACACGTCGCAGGTGGTGGTAAACTTGGCGAGAAAATACAAAATTTCTGACATGTTAGAATTTTTGTTGGGCATCCTAGATGCTACTTCGCAAGTACGTTTTCGTGACAAAACTGTGTCAAAATTGAGCTGTAGTCTGTTTCCGCAACTTGGTAGCAGCGCGTTAGTGTTTGTGCATTATCTTCATTGGTCTTCTGCATTTTTTGCTTTGATTGGACAAAATGTGATCTTTCCTCCAAAATGCACATAAAAAAACCAAAACCTTGATAACCTTGTTTGCATTCATCACACCCAGCATGTCTTTAGTGATGTGTCAGAAAAACATTATCCCAAATGCAGAGTATGTCTAGGGGGCACGCGTCTTCGTAATAACACCACGCGTCACTGATGGGCTGCAATGAATCAGCCGTTCGGGCTGGAATGAAGTCAGTCCCAGCTTTGCTTCTTCTACCATTCAGTATGTTTTATTTTAATAACCCAGTATTTTAATGCTTCGGTAATGTTTTAATTTGACAAAACGCAAAGCTGTAGTGGACTGTGTAATATATGAAATTGTGTTGGATCCTGGTTGCATTAAAGTCTAACTTTGTTCTTGCATTACTGAGGCAGGTTAAAGAGTAAAGGTACACTTAAACTCTGGGCAAAGATCAAGATTGCTCAAGTCTTAGCCCTTACTCGTGTGTGTGTGTGTGTGTGTGTGTGTGTGTGTGTGTGTGTGTGTGTGTGTGTGTGAGAGAGAGAGCGAGAGCGAGTGCACCTTTACTCGGGCGTGTAGATTTCTGCACGGTGGTTTAGCTGGAGGAAAATCCAAGTGAGCTGCTGAATTGCATAAACACACAGCAGCGTACGTGTCCGTCCATCCATAATATACACATATCCAGTGAGCACAAAGCGAGGGCCATATACCTATAATTATCCATACCTTTACGATTTATAATACCTATACGAGATGCTCCTTGTCTTGAGATGGTAGTAGACCGGGCGAGCCGGAGCGCCATATGGCGTGTAGCGATCAATGATGGACGTTTGCTTGTTCAGCAGTTTTATGGTTTTATGAGCGATCGCAAAACTGAAAGACGCACTTCCTGAATGTGTCAGGGATATATGTGAAGATGGACGGATTAATCATTAAACACGAACACAAAGACCTTCAAATTATTTAAATCGTATGACGGCCAGGAAAAGCTTTCAACGTTTCTCAGGACGATTTGTGTTCATGGTTTTATGAGAATAGCCACAGAGTAACCATAATGGAGCTCAGCGTGTGTGTGTGTGTGTGAGAGAGTGTGAGAGCTCGGATAACCGAAAGTGATTAGTCCCAGGAGTGATGACAGGCTCCTGTGTGCTGTTTAGCTGAATCCTTATTGCCCCTGTGCTTGCTTACAGTGCATATTTAGAGCACACACACACACACACACACACACACACAGACTGGGAGGCGTGTTTGTGTGGGTCAGCAGAGCAGCAATAATTGCACTATTTTTGTTCCAGTTGTTTCCATACCCTTTCTTTTTTTTTTGTAAAACACTTCACAAAAACCTATGAATAAAACCTATATTCTCTTTCAGGCACCTTGTTAGCGAACCTCAGCCAAATTCTAATTAACCCAGATGATCTTTTCCCAAACGAAAGTGTCCCCACCCACTGTAGCCTCAGGAGCGAAACCCGACGTCGTCGTCCGCTGTCGTAGCCCACCGCCTCAGGCTTTGCCATGTTTTGAGATGCTTTTCTGCTCACCACGGTTGTAAAGAGTGTTCGAGTTGCTGTAGCCACATGGCTCGCTCTCATCTCACTTGCTTTTCACTTTGGAAACCGTGTGTATGAGAATCCCAGGAGATCGGCAGTTCTGCGTCACGTGTCGGTTCCGTTCCATGTGTGTTTTTTTTGTTTGGCTTTGTCAAGCCTGTCAAGCCGTCATTCCTCCTTCTCAGCCTTGTGAGGTTGTACAGTGTTCATTAACCGACCGGCTCACCTTGCTCTGTGTCCCTCCACACTGTATATTTCAGTAGGAAATAGAGAGCTGTGTGTGTGTGTGAGTGAGAGAGAGAGAGAGAGAGAGAGAGAGAGAGAGAGAGAGAGGGGAGACGAGACGAGCAGTACAGCAGCAGTACAGACCTTGAGAGAAAGTGGCAGCATCTCTTTGGCTTAAAAGAGAAGAGAAAAGAGGAAATCTGAGGATTATGCGGTCTTCTGTAACGTTCAGCAGCATGAGCTGTGTACCTCGGGATTAGCAGATTTCCTTTTCTTTTGTAATTTCCTGTCAATTGTTTGATCCATCGTTCTGGATCTTTCTGCTTTCAGTCACTTCTCCTCCTGCCTTCTCATTTATCGCACGCCGTCCCTTGCTCTTACTGTCTTTCTGAATGCACTTGGATCATATGAGCAGCCCAAGTGCTAGTAGTTAGCATTAGCGTGAGTAAGCGCACTGGACAGGAGCGCGCACGCTCTGGGAGGGAGAGAGAGAGGGTAAAACGACAAGGAGAGCCAGGACGAGGGCTGTGCAGAGGGAGGGAGGATGCTGTTGCCCCCTAGGCTGAGGAAGGGGGGCGGCAGGTTGGTCATCACCTCCCTCACCACCATCACTGAGGAAGACGAGGGGCAGCGGAGCCGGCGCAAGAGACGCAGGAGAGGAGGTGAGGAGGAGGAACTGGGAGGCAGAGAGGAAGTCAGGTCACTTCACGGTGATGGACGGGTTCGGAGCAGGAAGAGGAAATCGAGCTCTGCGGTCATACAGGAAGCAGGTCCAGCACTAATCTAGGTCTGATCCGGCTAATCGAATAGACTGATTATCTTTAGCAGGCGACGTGTATTAGAGCTGCGAATAAATTCTGGATCACAAGAAACAGGGTTTAGGGATCAGCGATGTGGGCTAAAGTCAGATTAAGTCTGCCTCGGAGATGTGCGAAGTTGCACAACGGAACCCAAATTGAGGCCAGTGGCTAGAAAGAGAGTTTTGAGAATGACTTCTCCGTTAAATCTCTTCCACTGTCAGTATTGATCACCGTGTTGTTGTTTTTGTAGTAAGCTGTGTGAGAGTGAGGAAAGGTTCAGCAATGCCACGTTCTTCTGTGCGTGATGGTCGTCGTGTATGGTGGAGTTACAAACATGCTCCGAGTCGCAGCAAAGGTAGCAATGTAACCTACAGTGTTTACAACAGTAATGGATTACACAGCAGGCAGGGCAGTTAGAAGTGTTTTTAACCCCCAAGTGCCTGGAGCTTTCTGTAAAATAACTCGTGTTGAAAAGAAGGTTGATGTAGTACGATTTGCGGCGAGTTCACGTCACAGGGAGGGAGTTGGAAGATGTTCTGGAGCAAGGAGCCTGAAATCCTGTCTGATTGCTCATGATTCATCTGTAGCAATCGCTTCAGAGACAAAACGTAGTAATCCTCCACGACTGATTACAGTCTAGCTTCTTAAAGCGGCAGTTTGGGTTTTGAACACTTGCTCATGCACATGTCGATGTAGGAAAAGAAAAGTGTCGAGTCTGTCATGCCCGAGTATACATGTTTAAGTGGACAAGTGTGCCGATCTTTTCTCTAGTCCTCAGTGCATACCTGTGGGCTGGCCTGAGGTTTTGTCTCGCTTTTACGCCAGACAGGCATGACCGGGATCTGTTCTTTGTTTTTGTGCCCCGTGTTTTTGTTGTGTACGAGTTCATCCTTTCAAACAACAGTTTTGAGTTTATTCTTTATTGCTGCTATTGTTAAAATGATCAGAAGTGTTTATCTGAGTCATAAGCCAACTTTCCGTGAGTAGAACCTTGTCTTATTTGGCTATCGGGAGCGGCAATGGGAGCCATTAATAACTCGGCTCACGTGACCCGAAGGCGGAGGATGTCGGTAGTAATGACGTGAAGTCAGGTGAACATTCCATCTCCTGGGTGGCAGAAAAACTGGATCACCGGAACGTGCCTCGTGTCACTTCAGAATTCTGATACTACACGCCAGAAATATTTAAGCCTTCAAGCCATGTTGGTGTCAGGAAATCTGATTAATGTACCTGTGAGCTCACAAACCTGATTTCTCACAATGTCTTTTATGGCAGAATGTTATTATACAGACTGCTGTTCGGTTATAAAGAATTTTTTTTTTTTCAATTCAAGCCAAGAATTTGTCCGTACTTTTAAATGAAACTGATTCAATAGGCATTAATAGTATGAGCGCAATGTGTGGTGTGATGTCACAACTCTACACGTACAATATGCAAATTATTACATGACCTCACCAAACGTCTCTGGAATCCACAGAACTTGCATGCTAAATATTTGACTAGCCATTATAGTTCAATTTAGTAGTGATATATTGGTTATTATGGTATAATTTGGTAGGTTTGACTGTTTGAAAATGCACGGATATTTGAATATGCATGACTATGCAAATTTTTAAAGAGTGTAGAAATGTTGAATCAATTTTTTGAAATTTTGTTTGTCGTGGAGTTTTGCATGTTCTCCGCATGTACTCCGGGTTTCATCCCACCTCCCAAAAACATGCCCATTGGTGGACTGGTAACTCTATATTACCTGCACGTGTGTGTGTGTGTGTGTGTGTGTGTGTGTGTGTGTGTGTGTGTGTGTGCGTGGTGCCCTGCAATGCACCGGCGTCATCTCTAGGGTGTATTCCTTTTCCGGACCAAATGTTCCCGGTGTCTTCCAGTCCATTGATGAGAATTGAGTGCGTTCTGAAGATGAGACAAGAACTCATCGAGCACTTTCATTTTCAGTTTGATCCAAGAGCTGAATCATCTCCGGGAATATGATTCACTGGAGATGAGGTATATCGGAACGCAACATCTCACTTTAGACTCGTTTTAGGTAAGAGATCATGCACATCAGAATTAGCCTTCAGAAAGTGCTCCAGTGTTCCATGAAATGGATGAAAATCGATACTTGCTTCTAGTTTTGTTGGAGTAAAGACACATCTGATGTAAAGATTAAATCCTCGGGAATAGAGTTTGACTAAGTATGTGTGTCTGGGAACAGAGTCTTGAGCTTGTGTTCTCCTGTACTCTTTCTCAGATTAGCATAAAATGATGCTAAGCCGCTCAGATGTGGTCTCTGACGCCTTATCCTTCTGTTTACACACATGTACACGTACACACTCCGATTGGTGCTGTGAGACGTGAACTTGTGTCTCTGGAATGATCTCTTGTCTCTTATTGACCCATTCATACTGCTCATACACACAATAATATTAAGCACACACATTAGGGTGTGTAACTATCACTGGTGGATTTTTCTCCTCCCAGGTGACTGGGTTAAAGGTCACTTTTTTTGTTTTCTAACTGAACTGAGTCGGACGTGGTCTTTACTATTTGTGCTGCTGAATGCTTGAATCTGATTGGTCAGAAAGTGTTGATGGCTGTAGAGATTCTATTGAAACTAGTGGGTTTTTTTTAATGAGAACTGTAACTATGAGATCTGTATGCTAGTAATCACTAGTCAGGAGTTTCTGTGGCTCTTTGAGGTCTTGGAAAGATGGGGGGAAAGCAGGTTGAAATTTGTATGAGGTATTTGGAGGCGTATAAGGTTGAGCAGGAGTAGCGATATGAGAGGAGTGGTCATGTGTTTGGGTTTAGCGGACAACACGCTAGCATCGAGGCTCAGAGCGGGGCAGAGACTCTCTACTCTGACCTTTGACCGCTGAACAAAGTCAAAGGCAGTGAGGTAAGAAATACAGAAAAACACCACGCTGACATTTTCAGTGAATGTACCATGAAGGCGAAACTTTGCACACACAATTTGGTATTCGTGTAAATTTGGGAAAACTTTCGTGCTGAATATTTTTTAAAAACTTTACCATTTTGGGTTTTTTTTTTCCGCTCTGTGAACATGGCCTTTTATGGAGTTTTGTGGGCGTCACCAAACTCAAATCGACTATGGCGCACGTGCTCTTTGTAATTTACGGAAGATTGACATTGATGAACATACAAGCGAATATACGAAGAATATCCTCGTCTGCAAAACTTTTCTAAATCCAGCGTAAATTTTCCGTTTGGCTTGACTTACGCAAATAATTTACTTGAAGGTTGGTTGATTGTTAGCCGCGACATGGACAACCGCCTCGCGTTTATAAACACAGTCCTCATCCAGAGCGCTAGCTTTAACTGCTAACAGAAATACGCGATTTTTTAGACTGAGAAGGCTTTATATTGCCCAGGTGATCGAAAGCAAACACACAGGACAACTCCATTCTCTTTATCTAAGAAGTGTATAAATGCTTCGGATGTCCGTAGTTATCATCTGATAGTATCTATAAAACTCGAGCACGCGTTGAGTCCATTTCATAAGCACGGGGTATTAATTGCGTCTACGTGTTTTTCCGCGCGCGCGTGCGTGCGTGCGTGTTCACTGACAGCTATTTGAGTGCACTGCGAGAGGATGTTCTGCTAAATCCTCCTTAACCCAGTTAGCCTGCACCAGGAATAGATCCCTAAACGTAATGTAATATTGGACTACATTTTTAATCTGGCACAGTGTTAAGAGCTCGCGTGTAGCGTCCAGTTTAGCTCTGTTTTGAGTTCTGCTTTTCTTTCATGCACAACTGGCTGTTGCTGCTCTTCACAGACGCAGTTTAATTTAATCACTGGAGTAAATCGTATACCGCTGGACCCATGCGAGAGAGAGGGTTAAGATGCAGCTTTTCTGTTTATTCGCAGGCGGTCTGTCTGGGTCACGTGATCAGATTTCACCTCAAACTAAGATAATGTAGCAAACCTTTACATAAGTGGCTAACATGACTGAATGGCGATAGTAGCTACCTTTTAATGCTTAACTTTAACCTGGTAGCGATGCTGAAACCTTGAGCACCAGCTTATATTGATTCCCTCACGGTATCTATAAATCAGTATAGATACATCTTAAAAAAAAAAAAATTTTTCTGAGGTACGTAAAAATCCTGGAAAAAATTCACAGCTTTAAAAATGACTCGCACAAAACATCAGCGTCCATACAAAAACCACTTCCATTACAAATCTAGTAAAGTATAACCAGTTTCTGGTCTTTTCCATTTGTTACAGGATCGGCTCAAGTTCTTTCTTTTTTTCTCTGATATCCAGTCCACTATTTCTCACTAGTTTTGGCCAGATACCCGATCCGCGGTGTCGGATCAGCTCCATCGCAAGCTTCAAGCTATAAATTCGAGCTCGAAGTGGTTGTTTTGTTTCATGGTCGTGCTTCGTGTTACCAATTTCAGCTAGCTACATGGACCCTAACAACGAGACAACTTCTGAATGTGACACGAGGAGAATAAAGACATACTATACACCAAATTGTCTCTTTCTGTTGTTAATCTTTCTTTAAACAAGCAAAGTAAACTTTGCAAGTTCACTAGTCAGACATGGAGAGCAAAAGAAAACAGATGATGACATTTGGTAGAAACCTTTCATTTCTAGGCTAATGTCTTTAGCTAGTCTTTAGCTAGTAGCTAGTTTCCCTCAGTGCAAGAATTTGCATAAATGCATCTGATTGGATGAACCGAAACTGCTACAGAAGCCCAGCTAGTTCATGTTTAGAGTCAGCAAACGTTTTTCTTTCATTTTTCCTTCAACTTTTCATTCATTTCCTTCATCTCTGTTGCAGTATTATTTCAAGTACTCAATTCAGCTCGATGAAATACTTCCATGTCTGGACCACAGTACACGAATGGTGTAATATGACCTTCCCGAGATGCCGTCAGTGCCCCTGACGATCGTGTAAAGTCCCCTAAGCTCACAATCCCAGCATCAGGAAGAGCTGTAGGGTGCGGAGCATAAAGCACTCCGCCGTTTTCTAATTCAGTAGGTCTCGATGGGCAACGAACACATTTAGATTAGGTTACACTGATGTGCTAATGAGATCTGAAACTTTTATTATAAATAAATTCCCCACAGGTGTTTCAGCAGTAAGACCAAGTGATATAAGAGTTTTTCCTGCTTTTTCTATTGCACTGCATTTCTCAGGGCATAAAAACTATTGTTGGCGGATAGAAAGGTTTGGAAATTGATAGCGAGTAAATGGGTCAAGTGAAATTGGGGCTTTATATTTCTGGAACGGGAGTGTCACTTACACAGCTTCAGGCTTCATGAAAAGGGAACCTGGAGAAGGAGGCGGCCGTTTTGGGCTTGAGTCACTGGCAATATACATTTTTTTCTTTCTGCTACAAATGTTAGATCATCACAAACATAATTGATGTCTGTTTATCTGATTTCCGGTTTCATCTGTTTGACATGGGAACTACGCTTTGTCTTGATTTTATTTAAGTATAAAAGCAATCTGCTTGTCTGCCCACATTATTATGGGATGCACTCTGCTGATTGGAGAGGAACGCCATCCTTCCCTTCCGCCCAGAGATCACTCTCTTGGGCTCCGAGCAAAAGATGGCTGTGATGCCGCCGTGATTCGAAGTTTCCTGTTCAGAAATCCAGTATTCGATGTTTTTTTTTAAATAAAAAGCATGGGGTCAAAACATTATCCCCAAACGATACATGGTTATTATGATTATAGGATCATTGCAATGCATGATTTAGAAAGGAAATGGGATACGCCTAATGCCGGGATCAGAATTCATGAATTTTGACAGGATTTTGGCATGGCGGATAGTTTTCCAGCGTCGGGTCCGAATATGAATGTGGAAAAGGCCTTGTAGTGTAACATCATCAAAGAACAATGACCTACAAGGTGTTCCTTGACATTCCTTCTGTAGCCATGATCGACAGCTCCTTGACTCTCCTCCCTTCACACGCAAGGACGTGAACGATGTTTGGTCGGGATCAAACCCGTAGCGTTTCCTGTCTCCCGAACAAGAATTTATGGCACTAATCTGACATGGTGACCAACATGAAAGACGTGGCAGAAAAATACATGAATTCTTGAACTCTGGTGCTGTTATTAATCAACCAATTTTTCAGAGTTTGTGACGTGTTTTTGATGTTTGAATAAATTGCATAGGAATTGAGGTGCTATATTTTTATCAGCGTTGTGTTGAAACGAAATAACATTACTCACTGCTGCTGTAGTCTGTTTGACTGGCAGCTTAAAGACTTTGGACTTGACGTGGATGTCTTGGTCTGGGTGTGGGTGTGTGTGTATGAGTGTGTGAGATGACTTGCCTTTAAGGAAAGTGACTGGACTACACTAATGTGAAATGCGCACAATCTAGTTTTCCTTTACTTTTTTTTTCTTTTTTTTTTCTTTTTTTAAACACAGGGTTCACATATACAGTAGTACTATATGGCTTTTGATCGTTGCTTTCAGATTCAGATTAGATGGGCTTGAATACATATAGATGAGGTCGCACACACACGGAGGCTTGTTAATTGCTTTTACAATAGAAATCAATATGAAACTCAGCTGGACCCGAGCGACCTCGGTAACTGGTTGATAGAACGTCGATATCCGATATGACGGATCAGCAGTTATAGATCAGTGTGTTTGTTTTTTTCTTTCTCCATCATGCCTGTTTTTTTATAAGCCAGACATCATGACTGTCACGAGTTGCATTAGAGCTGAACTGAATCAGCCTCTTTGGCTTGAAGGAGAATCTGATTCTTGATCTGACGTCTAGCGTTCAGGAGGAAAAGTATCGAATGTGATCTGAAACCTTCCTACTGGTACATGAGTAAACAAATACACACTGGACAATGATGTAGTGTAGCAAATAATATGTAGTCATTTAATGTGCTATTTGGTCCTGCTGCACTTAAACGACTGTCTATTGTAACACAGTTACAGCTTGATGAAATATTACTGTTTAGAACTGTAACTCCATTTAGCGGAAATAATTATCACAAAATTGCAAACAGACGATATGTAACAATTGTGCCAGGAGTACAGCTCTGCAGAAAACGTGGTCCCTCCCTGAGAACACGCCTCCATCCAACATCCTTCAGTGGGAGAAATTTGCTTTCACATTTTAAACCGGATCCACATAAACACATAAGATAAAGTCAACATCACAAGGGCGAGGCGAGGCGGGGCGAGGCCGAGTGCTCATGCAAACACGATGTAGAGTCTGCGCCGGTTATCCAAGCAGCTTAACGCTAGTTTCTGACTGGGAGGGTCGCCGTAATTGTATTGTAATGACCCGAGGACGTGACTTAATTAATCAAGCCCTTATTCCTGTGTCTGTAAATGTCATTATGTACGACAGAAAACCTGTCCTGCTAATGTGACCCGTAGTGTTGCAGTGTTGCTGTAGACACGTGTAAAAAAGCCTTCGGGTTTGTTGGCTTTAGAGACGCAACGATGTGAAAATCCGGGCTTGGCGCCAGCGTTCGACACGGCTGAAGCTGATGTTTCGGATTTGTGGATGCATGAACGGCACGGTTAAACACTGATGTGGAAATGTCACCCAGTTAGCCTTGGAGTCAACTGTATAACATAAAAACATGCTTTTGTATTCCGGCTGACAAGAATAACGCAAGCAAATCCATTCTCCTGACCCAAGACAAGCAGGGCCGGGGTCAAAATCAGAACACGAAAGCAAGGCGAGGAAGGTAAACAAGGAATTCGGCAAGCGAATAGGCTGCAATAAGTAAACCAAGTGTGTACCCACCCGTCAGCCATAACCTGGGGAATGAGTGATGCCTGCTTGTAGGTGTTTTCTCTAATCGTCCAGTCTCTATAAACTGTGTGTGTGTGTGTGATGTGTTTTTGTAAACAGTTTATCCAGTGCTTATATTTCTTCTTTTCTGCCTTTCAGATTCTTTCTCCCATCACAGAGGCGACGAGAAGATACCTTTAAGCCGGCCAGACTCCACAGCCTCTGGACACAACACGTACATCATATCCAGCACTGCGGACGTCCAGAACACAGAGAGATCAGGTGACTGAAGCACACACACACACACACACACACACACTCACTGAACTAGTCGAGCATGTTCTAAAGAGGACAGAACATCACAAGTTTTCCATTTTTTTCCAACATGACTGTTGATTCACTAAACATTGTGTGTGTGTGTGTGTGTGTGTGTGTGAGCGAGCAGAGCCTCTGGTGCTCAAACTCGACGAGAGACAGAGACTCGCTCGAGAGAGGAGGGAGGAGAAAGAGAAACAGAACGGTATGAAACACCCACGCAGATACTCATTCATACTGAACATGTTTTCTTACACACACGCTCACACACGCACGCGCACACACACACGCACACAAAATGAGAAATCGATTTCACTGTACACCACATCAAGCTGTTCTTTCTTTCTGTCATTCTGTCTGTCTGCCCTTCTTTCTTCATCTAGACTTGATGACTAGTGCACGCCTTCCTGATAATCGTCTTTATTAGCATGTGCTTGTGCATGTGCTTATTAGCGTGATGCCTGTTATTTAGAATTATTTCGCTAACTATGCCGTTCACACAACAGTTACCAACCTGGGAGGATAACGCCAAGATGCGCTTCCTCCACGAAGCACCAATCTTTTCAAATTGCGGCGTAGGACGTTCAGGGAAACCGCTGTCCGCCCTCTTCCACATACACGAGCTGATAGGATGAAGAGCTCGGTGTCATCGGCGCCGTTTGTGGGCTCCATTTTGTGTTTTTTTCATGCAAACCTTTGAAAGCAACAGTGAACATTCGGCATGTTGTTTAGGGTTGTAATGATTTCTTAAAAATGAATGTCAGTTCATGAATAAACCTCTAACCCGCCACCTTCTGCCGTTTCTCCAGCTGTTGTACCTTGGACATAAAAGCCTTCTTAGTAGAAATTTGGCTTTGCTGTGGGTTCGTTTTCACATTACCAGCTCAGGAGCAGAATCCTGTTTCTCATTCCACATCAGATAAAATCACTGGCTGGTAGATTAAGGATCTCAAGTCACTCATGCTCTCTCCTGCTTTTTTTTTTTTTTCCTTTTCCCATTTTTATTCCACATTGTAAATCGAGTGTTCCTGGTGTGGCTTTTTGTGTGCGTGTGCGTGTGCGTGCGCGTGTGTGAGATCTTTTAGGAGCCGCCTCCTGAGTGTCGATATTGCACCAAAGTAAATCTCGCTGCCCAGGGAAGATTGAAGTCTTTTTAAAAATCGCTGATTAAACTGCAAGCGCACACTCTTTCTGCATGATTAGGCGAACGTGGCAGGTTGCTGTGGCGAGGTTTAGTCATTATGTAAACTTTTGGTGGACTGGTTGCCATGGCACCCGCAAAGAGTTATGTAAAGGCTGTGAGTCATAAAGCGAAAGTTCAGGCCTGATAGATTTGCTTAATTTGTTTATTTTTTAATAAGTATGTAAAAGTAGGGTGGTGGTTTGAATGAGAGCTGGACAGCAGATTTGAAGGAGTGCCGGTGTTTTTGTGTGCCGTAAATAAGCACATCCTAAGGCTTGTTGAATCTGTACACTCATTGAGTTCAGGCCTTATTTGTGTGTGTGTGTGTGTGTGTGTGTGTGTGTGTGTGTAGCTGTGCGAGAGGCTCAGTTATTGGAGCGTGAGGAGCGGGCGAGGCTGTACTATGAGAAGCAGCTGGAGGACAGAAGGAGGCGTCTGGAGGAGCAAAGGCTTAAGGAGGAGAGGAGACGCACCGCCGTGGAGGAGAAACGACGGCAGAAGCAAGAAGAGGAGCAGGTGATGCCCATATCAGCACCCAAAAACAATCTGCTCTACATTTACCAAACAATATACACATATTAAGCAAAATCTGGACAAGAATGTTTGTTATAAAAATCCAATACTTTTAATAAAATATATTTGCATATATTTTTATGTATTGCATCACAAGCTACAAAGGTATATTTGCTTACGCACTCAAATCTACACATGCTATCTATTTGAACATGTATTAAAATCTACGAAAGCATATTTGCATTTTTTTTATTTTTTTTATTTGTTTTTATGAAAATGTATGCAGTGATATTTGAAAATAATTTTTACATTCTGAAAAGAAAAAAATTGAAAAAAGGAAGGGATTATTATTAATGATAATGATGATAATAATAATAATAATAATAATAATAATAGCAGTAACAGAAAGAAAATGTGTGTAAAAATAGTATAAAGGTTCCACAGCATTGCAGAGAACGTTAGTGTTGTGTATACTAACTGTGTGACAAACGTGACATTTCGTGCAGCATCTCCGCCAAGACTGAGGTGATTGTGCACACACTAACCCAGCTCCATGTCCATGAATCACTCTTTTACTCTTTCAGACTTTCCTACCGGTTAAGTAAAAATCCCACGTTGACACGTGACATTTCAACATTCCGCTCTCCAGGTCACGCATTGTAATCGTGCAGTGGTGTTTCTTTTATTTTTTATAATTTCCAGAGAAACTGGATTTGACCAGTCAGCATGTACGTACCTGATCTGTACATCAAAGTGTTCCTGGAACTGTGGGTCAGGAACAGTGAAATCAGTTCCTGAAATGTAAAGGTTGAAATGTTTGCTGTGACGGAAAATGTTAATGTTTGTAATGTAAAAAGAAAAGCACATTTTCCTTTGCTTTCTTTTTTTTTAATGGCAATTTGCTTGCAATTATCTAAAATATTCCTTAGGAGTGTTCATATATTTTTGAAAGAAAATGTTATTTCAAAATGTTTTTGCTTTTATGCAGCATTTTTTGCTCATTTTTTGAATGAAGGGCGCCATTAATTCTGAGTCTGTGGTGCATGTTCCAGGCTCGGTACGAGGCTGTGGTGAGAAGGACTCTGGAAAAGAGTCAGCGAGTCAGACCGAAGCAGAACCGCTGGAGCTGGGGAGGAACGCTAACCTCCAGCACCTCGCACAACAGTGGTAAATACACCTGCAACCACCTGCACCACACCTGCACACACCTGCACACACCTGCACTACACCTGCAACCACCTGCACTACACCTGCAACCACCTGCACACACCTGCACTACACCTGCAACCACCTGCACTACACCTGCAACCACCTGCACCACACCTGCAACCACCTGCACTACACCGCTAATAAACATGATCAAGATTATACACTACAGTAAACAGACAAAAACCTAAACACATGGTGCTGAACACACTTCTCCAGCCGTGCCCTGCCGAGCTCCATGTGATTCTGTGCGCTGTATGTGTGTGAAATATGTTTTAATGTGTGTGTGCATGCGTGCGTGTGTGTGTACATGCATGAGCGTGTGTGCATAAACACCTTCGATTTGTTCTCTACATCTCTCTCCGCTCACACACACATGCTGACTCAGGGCCCTGCTTTGATGGCCACTCCCTATTGTTTCTTTGTTATTTTTTTCCTCCCTCACTCTCCCTGTCCCTCTCCCTGTCCCTCTCTCGCGCTCGCTCTGTCTGTCCCTCTCTCGCGCTCGCTCTCTCTGTCCCTCTCTCGCGCTCGCTCTCTCTGTCCCTCTCTCGCCCTCGCTCTCTCTGTCCCTCTCTCGCGCTCGCTCTCTCTGTCCCTCTCTCGCGCTCGCTCTCTCTGTCCCTCTCTCGCGCTCGCTCTCTCTGTCCCCCTCTCACTATATTTCTCTCCTTCTCTTCCTGTCTCTATATTTTCATTCTGTCTCTTTCTCTCTCTCTCTCTCTCTCTCTTTCTCTGTCTTATATGTCTGTATATATCTCACTCTTTCTCAGGATTTGATGACTCCGCTCTCTTCTCCACACTGGACTTGGCTGGACTGGAGCGTGATGATGTTCTCTCTCGGGCGCGCCAGCAGCGCCCTCACACACAATGTGAATATGACTCAGAGTAGAGCAGCCCACTAGCCGTCTGACTAGCGTCGTCAGTTCTAGCACGTAGCGTCAGACTTTAGCACACGAAGATCACTAGTGAAATGGCGAAGAGGATTTGTAAGCCTACTATAGTTATAGTTGTGTAGCTTTAGCATTTATTACATTATGTGATGATTTCTTAGGGTATATCTCCTTGAAGTGACTGTAGGGAGGGAGTGAGTCTTTAACATGTCTAAGATTTTGAGAGACTTGGAACTCAGGCAGGTTAACAGAGTCACAATTCTACGTTCAAATCCACTCCTGTAGCTGGTAATACTGTAGGGGCATGTGGTCATCGTGAGCCGTAGGTACAGCTACATTATATTAGCATGAACTAAACATCAGAGCAGCGGTGTAGTCCAGTAACCGGTCCGCAGTGCTAGTTTCACGCAACTGAGGGAGCATTACCAAGCTCGCTGCTAGTTTCTCACTGGGTCTTATTTCTCACGTTTTTGCATGTAATTCTATGGGAAGCTGCTGTGTTTAAAAAAAATAATAATAATAATTTTTTGGTTGCAGTGGAGTTTCCAAAAGGTGTCAAAAAACAAGTTTATGTTCCTGATCAATCAGGTCACAAGTTGAGGGGCAAGCAAGAAAAACAACCATGTACAAGATTAGCCTTGTAAATGAGAGTATTCCAACGTCGCAGAAATATTTTTGAGACATGTTCTGGTACTCGACGTGACGTCCTGCTTAAACCAGGAAATAAATCCCGTAATATCGCCAAAGCAACTTAAATTTTCTTGATTTCCTGCTTATCGAAGCTACTCGTCATCAGCAGAGTTACACCAATCTGCATTACTGATGATAAAACTAATCTAGGTTGCAGTCTAGATTAGTTAGTTAGCTGCTGCTAGCTTGGACTAGGAATGCTCGAGCGAAGTGTCCATTCTATTACACCTTGCTTTTACCTGGGGAAAATGTTCCAACTCTCCATCCTTCTCGTCGTTCAATCGGCATTCTCTCTGCAATCTTGTCTGTCTGCCGGGTCGATGTTTCTGTACTGAGCTCTCTGTTCACGTTTTGTCCTTTCTGTTTGTGTCTCATGCTGGCTGTCTGTCTGTCTGTGTGTTATTGTTGTGTGTTTGTAGATGCTGATAGAAGGTCAGTCTCCACCATGAATCTGTCCAAGCACATAGACCCAGTCATAAACAAACGTCTGTCTTCATCTTCTGCCACACTGTTAAACTCACCAGACCGAGGTAACCACGCACGGACCTACACACCCCTCAAACATTTTGTAGTGTTGCAACATGGAACGGAAACGGATTCAATTGGGATTTGATAGACATTATACTTGTACAAAGAGCATCACGAAGAGCAAGTTTGTTTAAAGCATTAGTTCGAGGAGATACCAAGGGTAACTCTGAAGGTGCTGTAGCTCAGATGTGTCAATCGCAGGACAGTCAGATCTCGGACACGTCACAAAGCTGGGCAAAAGTAAAAAAAAAAGTAATATTTAAGACTTAACAAATATGTGGGAAAATGATCTTTAGTCTAATTAGACCACAATTGAACATTGAGTTTTGGCACTATTCTGAAGCATGGTGGCGGTAGCATCATGCCGTGTAGATGCTTTTCATCAGCCGGGACTCAGAAACGGGTTAGAGATGAGGGCAAGATGGATGGAGCCTCGTACAGAATCCTAAAAATAAAAAATCTAAAAGAATCTTGGTGTCCGAAGCTGTAGAGAATAAAATCAGCTCGCACTATTCATACATGATCCGATTATACATACAGGATGCCAGTCGGTCTTATGTAGTGATGAGTAATTCTATTCAAATGTTGAAACATGACCGTCTCAGTCTCAGTCCGAGCCGTAACGTATGTTTAACCCGTGTATGTTTTTCGTCTTGTGCTGTTGGTCTAAGGCTTACAGAAGCAGACGTCGCGCTCCTCCTCTTGCTTAGTAAATAAAGTTCCGTCTAAAGCTCGAGCGCCCAGAGAGAAGATCCATCAGGACAGACCTGCAGGTGGATTTGGTACAAGACAAGGATTGTTTTTGTCTCTTTTTTTTTTTTTTCCTCTCCAGGACGCACAAATCCACTTTATACTACTACCTGGAATTGTGAGGTTTTGATGAGGTATTTTTGAAATAAATCTTTTGAATGGATTTGACCAGAAACGCACTCCGGTACAGACCAAAAGTGCACCACTAGACATTGTTCTGTACAAACACGATCCCTAGTCCTCAGCCCAGGTAGTGTTTTAGTGAATGTGTGTGAGGTGTTACTTCGGGGTGAACTGGCATGTTTTGAAAGGCTGGTCTTGGGTCTGTGAATGTTTGTGAGGAGTCCCCATCCCCCCTTTATAATCTGTGACTTTACTTCCTGTCTTTTCTAGCTTTGGTCCAAGGACACGCTGTCGCATCATTTTAATCCGAGTGCGTTAAAGGAGCGGTTTGTGATTATTTTAAAGCCTGGACCAAACGCCATCCCAAAGAAAGCTCTTGACTCGTAACGAACTCCATCCCCTCTGCTATAAATCACACCTGCCTCATAAGTTGTCTTGGGGCAGAGATCATTTCTGGGCCCCAAACTGAAGCGAAACATTGTGTGTGTTCAAGGTAACTTTGAAATGATGAGATTATTAAAGATGTAGAATCACTTTTACAGACCGCACCTTTAAGCGCGACCTTTCAAACCGCACCTTGAAGCGTATCCAGCGAAGCAGTGCATGTATTCCTGCAGCATGCTAACGACGTCAGTTGTATGGATTACCATGGGAACGGAAATGGCTCTCGTATACGCATGCACGGTCACTCTTCTGTGGTGTGGTTTGGCCTTGGCTCTAAATGCTCTCAGCTTAGCATCTTTAATTAGCATTAGGGAACAAAAATAAACTAGTATATAACTTTGCGTGTTTTTCAGGTATGCGTCGTATGCCTCTCACCCCATGGGAGAGCAACGTGGTCAGTCGCTTACAGACACCAACGCACTCCTACCTGGCCAGAAGTCGTAGTGCGATATCTCTGGCTGGAGATGGAGGTAAAGCAGCACACACACGCACATACGCGCACACGCACACATACACACAAAGCTACTCTCCCTTTTGTTGCTTGATTGTATTGTAAGGAGTTGAATAGAGAATTTTCTGGAAACCAAATTTTATTGGTTTCCCCAATGAAATCATTAAGCATGGACATTTGGAATTTGTGTGTGTGTGTGTGTGTGTGTGTGTGTGTGTGTGTGTGTGTGTGTGTGTGTGTGTGTGTGTGTGTGTGTG
>JAQMYM010000015.1:18321943-18341069 GCA_030014255.1 Parauchenoglanis ngamensis
CAGTATAACTGGCGTAGCTACGCATTTAAGGGTTGGGCATAAATGTATGAACTCACTCACAGTTGGTAAATTAGTAAAGTTTTTTTACTTTCACGACTACCATGTTTTTCACTCTCTGCGTGTTGTTGCTATGAGACATGCAGGCTACCGCTTTGCCGCACTGTGATTGGTTGTCACGCTGGCCCGCCCGAGCCAATCAGCGTGAAGCCCGATGTACATCCATGTAATCCCTCTCCTGCAGTCTCTCTGAACGCTTTTCTTTTTTTTAAAACATATTATCAGCGGGGCCTTTCCGCCTCTTTTTCACGCTTAGTGCGTCGCAGGCGCCCCCGGTTTGGCCGTTAATCCACCGCGAGCGCCATGTTGATGCAGACGCGGGGAGCAATGGCGCATCGGGAACATGGCGAGGCGCAGGCACGGGAGGACGGAGAGACGAGCAGGAATTAGAGACGTCGGACGGCGTGGCTTTGAGGATCGGAATGGGTCGGAAGCTGGGCACTCGTCTCGTCCGTGCGCAACGGTGCGTGAATTTTCTTCCCCGGTTTTCTCGCTCGCGCGCAGAGCGGCCATGAGACGCATCGGTTCCAGCGCGTCTCCGTCTGGAGCTCATTCTCAGGGCCTCGGACAGTATCTGCAGCAGGCGTTGTTTTGCACGCGCAATATTTTGCTGTGCAAAGTCTGTGTTATTATCGCGCGCGCGCGCGCGCTTGCGTCTTTTTTGACTGACGTGTGCTATGCTATGGCTGATGATCCTTCCTTGTGAGATTTGTAACACAGATCATGTACCCAACAGTTAGTTAGAAACATGGCTGCTTCATTGAGCTGCCCTTCACCTAGACTAAGATAATCTACACGTGCACACGCGCGCGCGTAATGCCTCGAAACGCTCAGTTTAACAATCACTGGTTTGTGCACAAATCTGGAGCTTCAGACAGGTCTTGCATGCATGGTAATTCTTTCCAGGCTGCACCACTGAATTTCTTGTTTGTGTTGTTCATGCAGATGGCTGTGGCAGAACGTATAAAGACCAGCATCCTTCACCAGGTAAATTCTGCTCTTTAAATCCAAGACTAAATTTCTTCTGTCTGCATCAATTCAGGTCAACCTGCTGCATCAGCTCTGAGGAGCTCAGGCTAGTAATGGAGTCATCAAGATAGGATCTCCAGATCACCCTGCATCAGTAATTGTTGTAGATTGAGATTTTTAATCACAGCTGTAAATCTGGCTTTGCACTGTACGCATGAAAACAGACATCTGAATCTTTTTCACTTCTTGTGACTGCTAGCATGTTTTCATCCAAATTAGTCAATTAATGCATGAATCAATACTGCTCACCTTTACCGATGAGGAATAAAATACGTACACCTACAAAATATATCGTTTTTACATATACATGTATTTTTTATGCAAATATGTATGAAAATGCATAGCTTTGGATTGGATTGATTGTCCCGTCACGGCTTACACAAGGATAAAAGTTATAAAAGGTGATTGAGATTCTTAAGCTGCAGAACTACAACAACAAACCAATCAATTAAATAAGAATACAATAGAGATATGGGTTAAAAAATTAAATATAAAGGATATTCGGCATTATATACATGTTAAATCGAATAAAAGGTGATATCTGTGATTAGAACAGAGTAGTTTCTGTATCTGATGATCCTCCGGGTCCTCGTCAGGCATCGTCTGGTGGAAATGTCAAGGAGGGGTCGATACTCACCTCCAGGGATGCGCTAGGCAGTTCGTACTACTCTCTGCAGGTTGTTTTTTTTTTTACAGTCATAGAGCAGGTAATGCTATCAGTTAGGATACTCTCAGGATGCGGTTACAGAGCAACCTGAGGATTCTGTGGCTCAGACAGGCACCTGAGGCTCAGACACACTGTTGTGCCTTCCCTACGACAGCTCTGTTATGTATGTGAAATCCTCGGTGATATGGACACCAAGGAATTTAAAGCTGTTGACCCTCTCTACTGCAGCGCCTTTTTTATGGTGAAGGGATGGACGTTACCTGTTTCCTGTCGACATTCAGGGAGAAATGTGTTTTCCGGTTTCCAGCTCTTGCAGAATGAAAATTGGATGCAAAAGAGAATCCTGACCTGAAGAGTCTTTATTTTTCCTTTTACGTGGAAAATTCTCAAAAAGAAAATATTCTATAATATGAAATTACTGGGCTGGTATGAGTTTTGAGTTGTTATGAGAATTACATCAGAAAACACATTGACTGGATGGAGCCAGCAGCCAATCAGGAGAGAGATATAGTAAACAAGCGAGAGGGTGTAAATAAATCAGGAAATTAGATTCCACTTTTGAGATTTGTTGTTTTTTCCTTTAAGTAAGGCTAGAGGTTGGAAGCTTGTTATCCGGCTATGAAGTTACTTTATAAGACATAGCTGGTAAGGATAGGTGTTTGTGTTTGTCGATGTGTGCAAAAAAGTTCTCATTTTTCCCTCATAATGCTTTGCAATACCGAGGAAACAGAAATCCTTAATGTGGGCTGCTTCCAAAACTGCATACCACTGAGCTAAATAGTTTGTAATACAGTTGCTGTCATTACTCAGTGCGCATTATGCATTTTGGGACACAGCCCCGAATTCTCCCGGAATTCTCATGGCACTCGTAGCCATGAGATTAATCAGTGCGGTGCAGCACAACTCACACTACGAAATGTTCTTATATAAGAAGAATTGTATAGCACAGAAGGCAAAATTCCTAAATCTTACAACCAGCAACTTTAGTGAGCCTATAACAGGATTATTAAAAGCGTTCCTGTGTAGGCTTAAATTGCTGCTGTGTATATAATAAATAGTAGGTTAACAGTGTTTCCAGATTGGAACTTGGCCACTATGTGTAATGTGTTACACATAGGTACAATATTGACACGCTGTTTAGTGCAGTAGGCACAGGTTCCCAAACCTGGGCCTGGAGTTTTAGGAAGGCTGTTAATTAGCTGAATCCTGTGGTGTGCAGTTTAGAAAATTTTGTACTTACTGCCTACTAGAAATAAAACCAACAAAATGTGTTAGAAAATATGACATAAAAGAATGTGATGTGATGCTGAGGTTGAGGAACTGTTAGAGCCAGATTTCACACGGTGCATCTACAGCCAGGACATAGTGGTAGGTTTACGTTTAAAAAAGAAAGAAAGGCAACTCCTCCCGGTTTACACCACACCCATCTTACGGATATACAGATATGGATGTCTGGAGCACGAAGCACATACGGATACAGATAGTGGCATTGTGCTACACTCCAAGATAAATATTTATGCAAAATGCTGCATCACCGTGTCTATGCAAAAATCTAATCAAGATTTAAAGGGTAAAAATGCAATATTTGGCTTGCCAATCATATGCGCACATTCCAAATTTGCATTCAAACACATCCATGGAGACTATTTGTGAGATCATTGTGTGATTGAAGAGTCCACTTGACTTTTTTCCCCCGTCTCTCAGACGTCCTGATTGCAAGGAAGCGCGTTGGCCACTGTTGCCACGGCAGCGGTTGTGGAGGAAGAGAAGGAGCGGCTGTTGAGGTGGCGCCACGCTCTGCTGGAAGGGATGGAGTACCACAGCACGGGAACCCTGCCGCTCCTGGGCAGCCCGCGTTACTGTCCCGGTGCCAACAGTGCCAGCGGGTACCTCTGCCAGACGGGCCACTGCTGTGGAGAGACCGGCTGCTGCACCTATTACTACGAGCTGTGGTGTGAGTGCAATTTATAGTTACACTTCACACAGATTCCATACGGCCTGCCATCATAGGCTCCCAGATGGAGTCTATATTTTTGGCGAACGTCCTCCCTCGCGAGACATGGATGTGCTCGGAATGCCTTACGTGGATGAATACGTCAGCGAAGAAATAAATATAATGTCCGAATTATATTTAGAACATGGTTTAATATGAGGCAGCCTACTCAAATTCTGTCATTGTACAGTTTCTTTGAGATTCACAGGAAAAATTATTGAGTGACACATTTTTGTGCCTATTTTAATAACAAAGCTATAATCGACCCACTCTCAATGAGCGCTTGCGTTCTGTACAGAGCGAAAAGGGCTTCATCATCGAGCTTTTGCTCACTATTCATCATCGAAAGTGACAGATTGTCTGGTTAAAGGAAAAAGCCTCCCTGAATGACTTGCATATTAATGAACTTTCCGCCTGTTTTGGGGACGGCAGTGTTCAGCATTGAATTTATTTGACATGTCACATGTCACAGTAGCGGTTAATGGCTCGTATGAAAAAAGACTTTTTGTGCAGTTTTTCCACAATCACTTCTTTTTTTAACCTGGCTTACCAGGGGCAATGTGTTCAGAGAAAAGTTAGCAAAAAAAACCCCAAAATGGTCGTTTCCTTTTTTTTCGGACAAATTTTTATATCTTCAAAGTAAACGGTGTTAGCTTTTTCATTTCTGCCCTCTGAGATGCCCCAAGTGCTTGTTAAAAATTAGTTTTTAACCTAACTAAAATTCTGTGTAAGGTTATCCAAACAGAGCTAAAGCATCTCCAAAAGGCACAAATGGCGTAGTACCTTTAGAAATGGCACAAGGCTGTGACAATTAAGCAGACAATTTCTAGAAATAACACAAAAAAATATGTCCAAATGGCACAAACCACAAACTAATGCCATTAAAAAATATCACCAAACAGCAATAACATAAAACCCCCAGGTACAAAATATCACAAAATAAAAAGTCTGGGACTTTATTGAATTTAGCACCAGAGCCATGTAAGCACTGTCATATATTTAATATAGGCATGCAGAAGGTTCTGTTTACCTACGACATGGATGTGAG
Source organism: Parauchenoglanis ngamensis (assembly GCA_030014255.1). Taxonomy (NCBI): domain Eukaryota; kingdom Metazoa; phylum Chordata; class Actinopteri; order Siluriformes; family Auchenoglanididae; genus Parauchenoglanis; species Parauchenoglanis ngamensis. The sequence continues at coordinate 18,326,738 of JAQMYM010000015.1, forward strand.
GCTAAATCTTAGAAGGCAAAATGAACGTGCAAATATAAACTAGTAAATGCAAAGCATGAACAAAATTGAATAAAGAATATTCACGAGTCAGAGTCTAATGCATATGACTGAGCTTGGCCGTCCTTGACATCATGCCACTCAAGTGAAACAAAGACAGTCCACTGAAATACACATCGCAAGACCTACACTTATAAATATTCTTGCCATACCTTTTCCTTTGAAGGCAGAGTGCACAGTGTTTTCTCACAGCTAAGGCTTTGTCTCTCTTGGCCGAGGTTGGATGTTCACAGTTGTCATTGTTCAAGCCTCCTGTCTGGCATCTGCAACACTTTAGTGAAAGCTGCAGCCTCCACTGGCTCAGACACGCGGAAATTTTGGCTCCATCAATCCCAAAATCCACAATCCTTGTGGTTGCACTGATGGCCAGGTTCTGGTGAGGCTGGTAGTATGCCATGAATATCAATAAAAGCTGCGTCCCTAAGGGTTTCACATAAACGAGCCAGTCATAACCAGTGGTGCCTTTTAGTAGTCCAATATGTACAATAAGTACAACACGTACCCCAATTCACCATTAGTAAATGCAAAATTGATTACTATATTTATATAATAATAATAATAATTCTGTAGTAATTAAACTGAGCTGTCAAAGAGCACATTTTGGCACATTTGTTGTTGTTTATTACTACAAATCATTTCCATGCTACATGCTAATATGCATTTCCACACTACATGCAGAAATACATGGCACACTGCATACAGGCTCAGCCAGGCTACTTGCAAAAATGCGCTGACATTGTACTAACAAGAATGCAGTTCTGTACTACCTGCAAATAGCAGGTATGAAAACCGTATGCATTTCCATACTACAAGCAAAAACTGATAATAGAAAGCGACATTGTCTTTGCTGGAATGCTGTCTTCCTCTGATAAACCCTCCAATTCCTCACTCCTGAATAAAACCCCTAACACATTCAGGCTTTCAGGTACAACATATAATTCAGTCATGGTGCTGTACGTGTAACACAATCCACCTTCAATGTAAAAAAAAAAACAAAAAAAACCCCTGTGTTCTGACAATAGCAAAGTGAATTTTTCAGCAACTATAATTGCCACTTAAAATCTGCAGGATCAAGTTCTTGGTTTGCGTGTGTTCACGTCATCGGAACTCGCAGGTAATATCTGCTGTATGTGTTTGTCGCAGGGTTTTGGCTCTTATGGAGTGTATTGATCCTGTTCAGCTGCTGCTGTGCGTATCGACACCGCCAGGCTAAACAGAGAGTGCAGCAGCAGCAGAGACAGAGAGAGATCAACCTGATGGCCTACCACGGAGCCTGCAGCTACCCGTCCTCCATGCTGGACCTCAGTACACGCTCCTCTCTTTCTCATCCGTCTTCTCTTTCGCTTTCTTGGGCTCTGTCTCAAATGCTAGACGTCTTTAGCTAACGTGTGTCGATACTAAATATAACGTGTCGGCTGTCAGTGGTAGGCATTCCGTGTTATTTTTCATTTGGTTCCAGAAAAGTCCAAAATAATCCGCCTTATTTGCAAAGAATTTGATGTGGATACCAAAAATGAACCCCCCCCCAAATCCTAGCATTTGGGACACAGCCTTTTTGCATCATCTCTGTGTCTCTATCTGCTTCCATTAAGTGATGCCGCATGTCTGCCTGTCTTGTTGTTAATTGGCAGGTTTCCTCGCATCACTCAAACTGCCATCCTATGAGGAAGTAGCAGCGCAGCCCAGCACCCCGCCCCCTCCCTACAGCTCGGTGGCTTACCCGCGAGGCTCCGCCCATCCCGGTCCAAGTCACATGCTGTCCTCGCAGAGCTCTGACAACTACACCAGCTGCTCGTGCGACTCCTGCTGTCCGTCTTCGCCCTGTAGCTCCTCCCCTTCCTCCGCCCAGCTCACAGACGAGACTGACACTAGCCACACCTCTACGCCTTCTCACAGCGAAGTGGTACCCATTAACTCGGTTTCTGGACATGCCACAGAGCACCACGCTGACTCTCTTTCGACTTCGCCTCTTAACGAACCTGGCCCCACTTCCTCAGCAGACGTGATGGAGGTGGACTTGCCAGACTCCACCTCCCTCGACTTTAATGGCAACAGGACTGTTAAAACGGTCACTAATCCAGCGGTTAACAACAACGTGCTCGCTGGCACCGAAGAAAGAGCCGACTCGAATGAAACTCAAATTAGTAACTCGAATGACGTTAATAACCGCAGCATCGCTGAAAGCTCTAACGTGCCTCAGCGTAACAACACTAACGATGTTAGCAGTAAGGGTCCTACCAGAGACGATAAAACCACTGACTTCGGCCTCTATTATCCACCAAGCAATATGACCCAGAATTATCCACCCATCGCCATCCCTTCATCCTCTCCTCCATCCTGTTCTCCTTTGTCTCCATCCTCTCCTCCCCTCCCTCCTCCCTTGTCCCCGATCTCTGACCCTCTAGGCGCCATCTCGGAGCGGCCGAGCTCTCCATCACAGTCACACCATTCAGTCCCTCACCCACAGTCTCCACCCAAACCTGCGGTCTTTTCACCCGACTTCCTGGAACCAGAGCGACGCGATTCGGCAGTGTGCGATCTTGACGTGGATCAAACACACTTCCAGCAGCGACGCCTAACCGGAGACTCCGGCATCGAGGTCTGCCGATGTCAGATCGACCATGAAGGGGAGGAGGAGGAGGAAGACGATGAGGACGAAGACAGGGAACGTTCAGAGGACAAGCCCAGCGCCGTGACAAGCGCCGACCTCCACGACAGCGCCGACTGCTCCGGCCGTGTCCAGCTGTCCCCTTCTGAGCTCGGAGACACGTGCGGGTCCGGCTCAGCCACGCCGGCGCGCAGCGATGCAGTCGTTATAGCCATGAAAACCGTTTGACGGACAGGTGGGCTGAAATCCAGCGTACAAGAGCTGTGCTGAGAGAGCCTTCGGCTGTGCAAAGTGGATTGCCATTTAGTCCGAGTCTATACTAGCCGTGCTGTTGCATTAGGAAAGACATCGTAGGGTGGTGAAAAGTGAAACTCTAACTTGATAGCATAGCATAGGAAGGTCTCTCTATTTCTCCCTTTTACTTTCTCTCTATCTCTCTGTTGTAGGATAAATGTCCATGGTTCTCAAAGCCTGTTTTTGTCCTGACAGAGAGACAGACGTTAGAGCCACAGACTCTGCTCTAACACACACACACACTCACTCAAACACTCAAACACACAGTAACCTTTGTGTATGACCCCGTCTGGGACAGTGACATGGTGGTACAACAATACCATGTCCCTCTGTGAACACTTCTGTACTCAGTAGCACATGCAACAACCAGTTCTCCCCTCTCTCTCTCTCTCTCTCTCTCTCTCTCTCTCTATCTCTCTCTATCTCTTTCACCCGCTCTCGTTTCTCGGCTTGCATCGTAGCCTCTGATGCAGAATCAGAGATCTAGTCTACTCTGTCGCAGTGTCGTACACATCGATAGACTATGAAGCTGCTTGAACCGTTTGGTTTAAACGCTACCGACAGTAAAGATGCAATAACACATTCTAAGACACATGCACACACACATCTGTCCTGTGTGCCTCTGGGTAATGTAGTTCACACCAGGTCAGGCGACCATTTTGTTCTTGATGTTAATTGGAGCTTATCAGCTGAATGTAGGGTCCTCACTGGTTCACGCAAAACAACACACACTGTCTCTCTCTCTCTCTCTGTCTCTCTCGCTCTCTCACACACAAACTCATAACCGAAACACCAGACCGCATTCTTCTTCTTTTCCCGAAGTTTCAGAACACCAGCTTGGCCAAACAAATGCTGCACCTCGACCATTGAAGAAGAAGAAAAAAGAAAAACCTCAGGACATGTTTTTTTTTGTTGTTTGTTTTTAGATTTCGTTCTTAATTTTTATTAGCATTTTCTTACGTCTAAACGTGGAAACACGAAAACAGCATTGCTCATTGGCAACACAAAAGCAGCCTAAAGACTCTGAACTGAAGACAAATACCAATATGGGAAATACACATATAAATAAATATGTAGGTGCAGATTTTATATATATATCTATATATATATAGATATATATATCTATATCTATATATATATATATATATATAATATCTGTGAAATGATATATTTTCTAAGCATGCCATGTCATTTGGAGTGCAGCGCTAGAAGCCAGTGTAAAAATGTAATCCGCGGCTGAGAGATCGTGTGTGTTGATTCTAGTGTTACTAAGGCATCAGTACCGAGTTACACTTACATTACTATGGCGTTCCCATGGTGCTGCCGTGGCGTTACTATGACAACCTTCTTTAGTCTGAGCAATAGAGTATGTTTGATGTCCCTGTGAGATTGTGAAAGGTGTGAAAATGTTATTATAAACGACTTTACCACTAAACAAGTCAACAGAAACCTCTGTCTTGTCATCTTTTGTGGGGGGCCGACGACTCTGTATCCACTGGATCTGTAGTGTACGTATGACCACAGGCAAGAATTTCCGGGCCTTTTTTTTCAGAAAACGCATTTACTATAATAGCAACATATTTTTTCAATTACACCAATATATGGTGTATGGTTCAGCCTAGTTTACAGTAAAAAGTTCTTAAAAACTTTCACAAAAATACCTTACATATAACTGTTTATCAATGGAATCTAACAACTGAAATTAATTTGGTGAAAGTTTGATGGAGATTAATTTGAAAAACAGTCCATTAATCGGTTAAACTTCCAACTTGTTCGTTCAATACTTTTTGCAAATTATACAGCTTATAGATTTGTAGTCATAAGATTTTAATGTTTATATATAATGAATGTATAATATAGTTATGCATATGTTACAATTAATTACCTAAGGATAATATTTTGTTATATAATGTAAGCAAATTGTATGTTTCGCTCTTTAAAGAAAAATTGAGTTAAAAAACATGCTACAAAAAAAACCACATTTTTCATTTTTCATTTTTTTTTTCAAAAAAGTGATACTTCTAGATATTATAATTCAAATTTTCTTATACCGATACCTTGAGAATCAGCTGAACACTGCGTTCATGGTTAAACTCTTTAAAAGAAGAATCACTACATTAGTATAAATAAAAATAAAAAATAAAAAAACAGGCAATTTTATTCATATGTAAACATTTCCATTTTCCAAAAAATAAATTTATTTTCGAAAAACAATTCTTTTACCATTTCATGGTTTGCTTGTTTTTTTTCCAGAATCTGATCCACAAATTTGTTTCCTGGTATCTTTTGTCTTGGATGTTTATTGGGTCAGTAAAAACAAGATTTTAGTTTTCGAACGAAAAAAATCGAATGCTACAGAAAACACTAGAAGTAAAATAACGTTATATAATAGACTGCTTTTCAGACAAAACAATTAAGGCCTTCAGGATTGACCTGCATGTTATACTGACTTGTTAAGAGGATTGCTGTTAGCCATACATTTAACTGATGTCTTCATCTTGTAGCATACTGAATAAACAGGCTGCACGTAGAAATAATGTTGATATCACCGTACCAGCGCTGGCTATATTCAGTGACGTGGTTTTACTGTGACCGTGTAGCGCTGTGGTTGAAGCACGACTCCAGAGCACCCACGCAGGTCAGGCAGGGAAGCGCCACAAGGGACGCTGAAATGGAACCTCTGCAGAAGACAGCTGAGGAACAAGAAGAGTTCGATCCGGGCCAACGATTCACCCACACACACTCTGGGCCCTGCCCCAAAGGGAAGGTAACTTGGTGGAGTTATCCTCTTACCCATGCCATCCAGGAACCTGTCTGAGATTGTGGAAGGAGAAAAGAAGACAGAACATACATGCTACAAATACATGTTATACATCTTTTGATAACATTAATGGAGTAAATTGATGAGTCTCATTGCTAAGATGCTAGAAATACTGTATTAAGACTTCAGTTAAATAACGTGTTCTTAAAACAATACGGATGACCTTTCACATTAGATAAATAATTCAATTTATGTTTCTTAGTGTAACAGCCCATACTGTTGGAATCAGTAGGACAGGCTATTGTAGTTTTAATCCTTAGTAATGCATTTGTGGTGTAGCTGTGTGTACCTGGTCTGAACTGGTCAGGTTTTTCCCAGTGTTTTGGGTCATGGTGGATTGCCCAGATGTTCACCAAGACTCTTGTTCCCTTTGAAACATCATAACCTCCTAAACTGCAAAGAGCAAGAGATTTGGCTGTCTCAGAGGTCAGACAAAGTTTAGCCTGGCAGAATAGTATCACAGCAAAATAGCGCTCTTGTTTACACTGAAAAACTTTCTTTAAATTTGGCTCTGGACTGCTGGAAAATAAATGGTGCTTGTATATTATTAGTACACAGCATTGTAAAAAGTCTTAATCAATTTCTGGCTATGTATTAATGCAAACAATTTTGTCAGGAAAAGCTGTGAACATAATGTTATTTTATTCTTAATGTTAGTGAATGGATGTGGATTTGCATTCTTGTCTTATCTGTATCTGTACATCACCATGGTGACCAGAAGTTTTTCCTCTTTGGTGGCACTAGTGATCTCTGCGGCATTGCCATGGTTACCTGGTGTCCTGCATAGCAACATGGGGGATGAGGATAGGACTGGCAGGGCGAATTCTGATAACCTCACACAACACGCTCTCCAGGAATGGCAGACTGGTCCTGTCACTCAAAGAAGGGTGTCGGTCCCTGCCCACACACTTGTCCAGCTCGGCGTGAAGACGTTCTTGCACCTTCAGCAGGGCAGTAAGAATGCAGTGTCCTTAGAATAAGCAGTTAGACATTGTGCTTATAAACTGTGTACGTTTTTTGCGTTTTATACCTCTGGATAGTGTAGTAAGAACGCTATAGTCCAGAGTAAAGTAGTGGATGTGGTCTCCACTCCAGCTCCAAACGCTTCAGCTGCTGTCATCAAAATGTGATCATCTGTAACACCGCTCTCACCACCTGACCCACTCAGGAGAGCGTCTAGGAGGTCTCGTGGTTCCCCAGGTGTAAGGGTCAACTGTTAGGATTAATACAATTGAAATTTAGACATAACAAATTAGCCACAAGCAAGAAGTGATGTGCCGGGTCCATGCATCCTTTGCAAACAGCACCCCTAATGGCCAGTTCTTGCTAAGTTACACAGAACACTAAAAAAACCACAGATGATCTTTCTTTTAAATATACTGTTCTTGTTTCCTGACGTTATCTCAACACTAACCCTCAATGTCTTGAGGAGGCAAATATACATGAGTCATCACAGTTAGCTAGACAGATTGTTGTGACAAAAATAAATATGTAGGCGTCCATTTCTTTCCCACATTTTAGAAGGGAACGTCCTCTTTCCCAGTTACATCAAGCACAACACCAGTAATCGTTGTACATATAAAAACAGGCCAGTGTAACAAAGCAGTGCACCAAATTTCAACTTGGTTGGACTTGTAGTTTCTGAGAAACAGCTTTTTAATGGATGAACACCCCAAGTTTTGTAGACTTCCTTAGAATCCTGCCCTGAAAATGCCTTTCAGGTGTCACACAAACTCAGGAATTGCTGTTTGAATAAAGTAGGATTGTAGGTGAAAAATGTAAAATAGTTTGTTTGTTTTTTTGTCACAATTTGTGCTTTACCTTGTGCTCTTCCAGTTTCTTGGTCAGTAATTTGTCTCTGATATACACACATTCTCTCAGCCTGGCCAAGTCCTTATTGGGAAAAATCTGTGAAGATATGTACAAAATGTAAATTTTGATATCACGTCAATATATCAATATATGAAGATCATCAATAGCGAACACAAAATAAACAATAATAATGACATAAAAACCCAATAGCATATAAAACGTCTTAATAAAACATCTTAATAAAACAGCTCCTCTAATTTCCCCAGAAATCTTTATATTAGAGTGAATTAAAAGCAAATGCTATAAGAGGGTAATTTTAATGACAGTTTTAGCTCCAAACCTGTAACCAAGGAAAAATGTCCACCAGGCTTCCACGCGCAATGGTCTGGATAATGCCGTCATTATAGTCTATGACCTGCTGGAGCTCAGGGTCGTGGGGGTCATAGGTTGACCCGAAAACCAGCCTGCACACCACATTGGTGACAGCTCGCATAAGGATTGGACCCATATCCACTGATTGCCCCCTGCAGGCCTGCAGATCCGAACACAGGTCATCTGCCGCATCTAATACTGCACAAAAACATGACATATGTATAAATCTGAAGTGTATGTATTCAACATGTACTATGTACACATTGGGTCTTTATGGGTAATTTGTTTTGGATATATTTAAGATAAATATATTACATTTTTGGCATTGTTGATTAATAAAATTATTAAGTGTCAGGTTTGAACATGGCATTCTTTATTATGCTAACACCAATGATACTGATGTAGCTAATTAGTTTTATAAATAAAGCTAGCTAAGTATTATGGATGTTCATATTACTTAGTGAGTTGGTTTTCTAGCTAATGTCTTATAAAGCTAAGCTGTTTTTAAGCTCTTTTCATAACACGACTACCTAATTCCAACAGCTGAATGTGGTAAATGTATTGCTTGGTTGCTTGAAGTCTTAGCTGGACACATTTAGCTGGTTAGGTGTCAGCTCAGTATTTACTCAGCTAGCTATCCTAACAGTTTTATGTTGAAATACATGTTTTAGCATGAAGCCTTCATTCTGGTTTCCAAAAATTACACATACCAAATTTTACAGTAAATCTTTACTACCGTGTTGCTGATTACAGACTGGTCCGAAGGTGTTGACGTAGCATCAGCTCTCACAGCAGTTTGATCGAAAAATCACAGCTTCATATGAAAGCACTTGTTCTAATATGTGCTTATTTCTGTAGTAAATAACTTACAAAGGGATTCATAGGATAGACGCCCAACAGAAACTGAATAAAAACCACGTGTACTTGTTGATGTGGTGTTAATATGGTACAGTTTTACATATAAGTGTATAACTATCTAGCTAGCTAGCTATCTTTACTATGAGGAGGTTATTTAGTAGGATTATGTAGTATTTTTGGAAGGAGTCTTCAGTGTCGGCACTTTGTAACAGTCTTCAGGTCTCAGTAACAAGACAAGCTGGGTTTTTTGTTTGTTTGTTTGTTTTATTAGCTTCGAGAGAGAAAATAAAGAGAGGCTAGTGCGTCACGTAAAAAAATGACGTAATGATAGGTACTAACCTGTCTCGCAGACATTTCCCAACATTAAATATAACAATAAATGGATCAAATACGTCCGGATGTTCTGTTGTTGTTGATTATTTTCCTATAACAGGACAACCCATCGGGTTTTATTCCTTCCATAACACAATGAATAAATATATTATGAATATATTAATACATTTTGCTGACTACAAGTGATGAAATGCATGATGCACATGCATGTGCACTTATCCTTCCCTTCTTCGTGTGTGTGAGCTTATACCAATGGTCTGCAGCTTGCTGGAGCCCTCCCCAAACAGCGCAAAGGAGGACTGCACTAGTCTGCGATGACTCCTCCACAGTGGGTTGTAGTCTGCAAACGCGATGTCTTTCCCTCCGCGAGTCAGCACGTCTGTGGTAACCTTGACAAATCACAGAGAACAAGGTTTCACAGGATGATCGAGCAGTGTGTGTGTGTGTGTTGATGTTATATTTGTGTAGGGAGAAGGACAGTGTTTATTTGGTGGTGAAAAATGCAGAACTAAGGTCATTGTCGTAGTTCCCAATCGGAAAAGTGTTCAAGCAAGAAGGCCGAACCCAGTCACTGAATGTATTCAGACTGGCACTCAAACTGGTCAGTGTCTGTGTCACCTAAACCAGAGATCTGCTTAATATACAGTGTAAAGTCTAATGCTGTACTGAATTGAAAACAAACAGAATTGCATTTTCAAATATTCAGCAATATTACTAATTCCAATACTTTATGACCTACCGTAGGTTTTATATTTCTTTCTGTATTATAAAGATTCACAAGCATATACAGCGCATTCTCGTTTTAATGCTTGTGAACGTTATTTATTTATTTGTTTTTTTGTTTACGCTTAATCGAATAGCTAAAAACTTGAAATCTTAGTAAGAAATGCTTATAGAACTAGAGATACACTTCCACAAGAAAAGGCGAGTGTGTAGTGCAAAACAAAGGCATGTGTGTTGGGTGTGTTGACCTGAGCTAAGAAATTAAGCTCGGTGGCTCTTTGTTGAAGTGTGACTAAGCAGGAAAGCCATGATTCCAAAATTTCAATGGTGTCAGAAATGCATTGCCACCAATGGGAGAAAAACTGATGGATGAAAAAAGGCATGAAAAAGATGATAACTGATTTCATGTATGTGTTGGGGGAGTTGTCCTGAGGTGTCCTCTTAAGTTAAGCAGAAAGACTTGAGAGAAAAATAAGTAATGAACGAGGAAAACAGATAACGAGTCTGTTTTGTGCCCAAATACCACACTAATCACAATAATGAGATGAAATAAGATGTGTGTGTTTAACTAAGAAGATTTAATGAACACAACATATATTTGTCTGACAATTGATGCTAGACGCCTCTGAGTCTTTAATCTACATGCTTGACGTTTCTGCCGTTCGTATAGTGCTTTTAACTACAGACATTGTCACAAAGCAGCTTTACAGAAATCCAGACAGAGATCTGTGTAGATCCCTAATAAACAAGTCTTAGGTGAAAGTGGCAAGAAAACCCTTTTTTACTGGAAACCTGTCATGTTCTAGTGAACTAGTGGGGTTATAAATCATTACTTTACACAGATTTGGAGTAAAGTGTATTCAGTCAATCAGGCAGATTGTGAATACGAGTCCTAGAATGAACACAAGACAGTGTTTATGGTAGACAGAGTTGCTGTTCCTGAGTAATCTACAATATCCAGGTAAGAATATTAACTCAAACAAGAGTGAAATTTGGGTTTTTGGGAAGTGAAATCCTTAGCACATTTATGAGGAGCCATCCTCAGAAGACGGCTTCTTTAGCATCTCATTAGGAACTGAGATACTTGGTTCTATTTTTTTTTTTTTTTTTTAAAGAAACTTATGAATTTTCTTGACAGGCACTTTATCATGGAAAAAAATGTGTTATGCTACATGATATAATATCGCAAACTCGACTGTGCCAACACACATCCCTGATAAAGCCATTTTGTGAATTGAATAACAGCTCTAGGTGAAATCCAAGCAGCAATAGTTTGTTCTCACCATTTTGGGCCGTCCAGCGAAGTCTTTGCCCCTGTGCAGCAGGACCTCTCTGGCCAGCTTCACCTCGCTCACCACCAGCGTGTAGTGAGGCCCCATGTACAGGCTGAAGAGCGGCCCGTATACGCTGGCCAGCTTGGAAAAGAGCAGATGTGGAGGAAGAGGTGAGCGCAGGTGCAGCAGGCTGCCTAGGACGGGCACGCTCGGCAAACACGGCAGCGCTGTGACACCTCCAGAGGACTGGCGCCGTCCCAGCGTGCATTTCAACACAAACAGAAGCAGGACAGCGATGACACAGTAGAGTGTTATAGTCTCAGCAGAGCTGATTAGAAAGATGTCCATGATGTGTGTGTATGTGGATGACAGTACAGAGTGGTTAATGTGTGTATAGATGTGCAGGAATGAAGAAACCAAGGCTTCAGCTCAGAGCATTTACAGTGCAGAAAGAGGCAGGACGTTCACACAGCCTTCATCAGGGTTAAAGGTCATGGAGACCCTGAGGGCCATGGAAATGATAATAAACCTGCTGATGTGGTCATCATCTGCATCTCTCTCTATTTCTACTTAGAAAAATAGATTATGTGTACTTTATGGGACAAAGACAAAAAAAACTTGTCAAAGCAACAGAAAATTGCAACTTTAACTTCATTTAAACACCTCAAACAAGAGACAATATTTTTTCCATAGTCATAATTATTCACTCATATGTTATGCATAATACATAATTCTATTCTATAAAGACATTATTTTTGGAAACTTCTTCCTTAATCATTTTTAAATACCTTTATGGAAAAACAAACCAAAAATATTGTTGTGTTACTTATGTGTATTAAATAATTATTTATATGTTAATCATTTATTAATTCTTAATACAAGATCTGATTTTATATATTTGCCCTATAAATTCTTACATCTGAAAATGTGTATTGTGTATTTTGATTTAAAGCATATTGTGTATATCTGATTTAAATCAATCATACCAATGGGAGTGCACAAAAGGGTTAGAAAATGCATTAGAAATCCACAGAATGAATTTTTTTTAATAACTTATCAGACATCAGGCTTGAGAAATCTTCTTTATTAAAAGTCTTTTTTAGTATGTACATGTGTGATGTTATTCCTCTTCGTGTAATCATGTGTAATCAATAGTATAGAACAGGTTATATTTAATCAATGATTTCTGTCTAATGAGTTTCTTCTTTTGGAAATCTCTTCTTTTTCTCTTTCTTTCTGTCACCTGTTCCTCCATCTTCTTCACATAAGCAGCTCTTCAGTCTCTGGAGTGTGAGCAGTGAGGACTTTTGACGCACATTCTTGTGACTATCAATGCATTTGTGCCAGACTCGCTTTCTTAGTCAAGGCCGTGTGAATCTATTAGCCAAGGATACACTGACATACAGACGCATACACACACATACACACACACACACACACAAACACACACACACGCACACTGTGGACAAAGAGAGAAACAGATCTGTAAGATGAATGTTTTAGCTCTAAATATAACCATGTGTCAGAGATACTCAGATGTTCACATGGAGGAGGACACACGTACTGTGTCTCATATTCTTCTAGCAGCATGAGACTGAGCTACGATAAACTTTCTGTTGCTCTAATCTCTAATCCTGTCCATTAATTATTAATTTCAAATATATAAAATTAAAGATGGACCAGTGTCAACCGATACATGCACTTTCATCAAGCCCACACAGAGCAAACTTATTCGAATATGGCTGCCAGAACAAGATATGAACCTGATGTTGTTACAAAATGAAATGCTCTAAATCATTAAATATAGTTGGTTGCATCATTTCTAGTCCAGAATTTTACTTTAAATGCAGCCACATGCACACTCTAACAATAGCCGGTATATAAAAAAATAACCCAATTGAGGTCAATTTGGAAACCCAACACGTTTTTAACCCAACTTGTGGGTAAAAATGAGTACATTTTCTGGGCTGTAGACACCATAATCCAAGCTAATATTTCAGAGAAATATGAAGTATTTTTTGACTAGATGTAACATTACCATAACCATTAGCAGCCCAAAATTATGTTAACTATAAATAGAATTATGTAAGAACAGAATCTAATCTTTAAAAGTTGTTTAAATAAAAAAACTTTTCTAGAATGCACAAATGATTGCCATCATTGCCATAACCTTTATGTCTATCCGTTATGTCCCTAAACTCAACGATATTTGAATTGGTTTATCACCTAAAATAAGTGTCTTCCAAAATGGTTGGTTATCTCTTTAGCTGGTTGGGTCAGGTAGTTGGGTTCATGTGACTCAAATAGGATTGATAATGGGTGCATGGGATAAAGCATACTGGATGTGGACCTGAAAGGTAACATTGCATTGTAGCAAGAGTCATTTTTTTCACTGTACCTGTCAAGCTGCAGAGCGGCAACCAGAAACAAATGTGTGAAGTAAAAGCAATTAGCTGCAACTCCAAGCAATGAAAGTTTTGATTTATATCTAATTTAATTTAGCTGACGTTATAAAATTATATTTCTGTATTAACAGGACATTATGTAGAAAAATAACTTCTTTTAAGCATGCTAAAACAAAATATGCTAGTTAATGTTGTTTGAGGGGAAAATATGGCTGAAGTTGACTTCTTGTAATAAATAAGGCAAATTGGTATTTCTTGTATGAACATTTGAAGGATTAGATTCAATTCTTAAATAAATATATTTACAGTTAACATTAAGTTACCTATTTTTGGATTGCTACGTACATGGCAAAATTATTAATAAGTTGAGTTAAAACTCAACCTAACATGCTAGGTCAACACCCTGACCCGTCTCACTGCGTTAATTCAACCTATGTTGAATTAGTTCATACTGAATCCAGGGCTGGATTTCCAAATTGACCCAAGATTGGGTTGTTTTTAGCCTAAGCGTCCCAGTTATTTTAGAGTATACAAGTCACATAGTCTAAGTTATTTCAGTGTAGTTTGCATGGCATAACAATGGGGGGTTGACACACTGGTGGGGGGCCCTGAAATTGTTTAATGAATTAGATGAAATTTCCTGCATTCGGGTGTATTTCTAACATGTTGTTAAACACCTAATTTTACCTACAAAAGTAACTTAATTCAATGACTATTTTAGAGACTCAACAGTAAGTCCTCATTCAACTAGTCCATATTCATCAGCCTGTGTTTA
>JAQMYM010000015.1:18343082-18357540 GCA_030014255.1 Parauchenoglanis ngamensis
ATGATAGCTAACATTAAGCTAGCTGATACATCTCCTAACATTGACTGGCCAGCTAACTGCACTAACATTTCCATTGGTTAAAAAAAACCCCAAAAAACCCTGTCCTGTTGAGAAACTTACTTCCAGCTTCTTTGTAAAGGATTTCCTTATTTCCGTTGGGTCTGGGGAGCAAATATTGCAAACAATTGATCATCAACCAAGAATCCCCTCCTGTTACTTAAAGTAAATAAGGCAAAGCTTAGGTTACTCCTAATATTTCATTGTTTAGTTGAACATTAATTCAACGTGGCCTAGGGTTCATTTTGAGGGCATATGACAAAGGAATAAGGTTTTAGCAAAAGTTGGACATTGTGAGATGGCAACGGGGCTGATGTTACCTCCTGCAATACCGAGCAGCAGCACTTTTACTGTCTATGTCTGCACTGACAATTCACTTCACCTGTGTGTGGTTTGTTGCTGTAGGTAACCTGGGAAACGGAGTGGAATTTCAGTGGTGTGTGTATTCTCATATCGATCAAGTGGAATGGATTCTTTCGCGACGCAATAGAAACAGCACTGGGTGAACTCATATTTTATGTTAAATGTGGGGGGGTCCAAATGAATAATTATGAAAAGCTTTAATGGCGGCGACGCCCATGCCTAAGACATATATAACGTGTCTATTTTTTGCACGGAGAAAGACAACACTGTCTGCTGTTTGATAAGCATTCTCGCTAACTGGCTAATGCAGAGGCGAGGTTATTTCACAAGCTGCCAGCTTTAATGGCGGCGACACCCATGTACTTGCCTAATGAAACTAATATTCAATTCGTTAGATTACACCCAAAATATTGTTTTTTTCCTCCCAAAAGTCTTGAGGGCACGTGAACTGAGGATTCACAAGCTACAGTATAAAATATAAGCGCACCCACACTCAAAAAATGTGTAGTGGATAGATTTTAAAAACTTTTAAGCTAGATAAATGGACCACATCAATCTAATCCTGAGCTTGGGTTACTGAGTGTTTTCAGTTTTGCACATCCTCACATGTCTGTGTAGGTTTTCTTCGGATTCTGCGCATTCCTCTCAAACTTTTAAAGATATAGGTTACTTGTAGATACCCTGACTTTGAGAAATTATCCCTAGGCGTGAAGACGTGTGTATTTGTGTATGTATGGTGCCCTGCAATGGACTGTCACCCTATCTATATGGGTTTATTCCCACCTCACACTCTGGATCCCCTGCGTCACTGGCCAGGCGAAAGCAGTTACAGGAAGTGAGTGAATTGAAACATAATTACTTTTAACTGTAAAGCTTTAAAAGTACACTACATACAAAACATGATGATGATGATATTATTATTATTATTATTATTATTGAGGTATTCCAGAGTTATGAATACGATATATGAAGTCATATAATCTTGCAAATTGCCTTAATGCATGCACATGTTAGATATTACAGAAAAAGCAGTTTATCGTCATTATAAGTGCGACATATCATAGATAGATAGAGGTTTGTTTTTTGCAAGACTAGATTTACATATTATTTAATAAACGCTGTGAAGTTTAAGCGTCATGAACGTGACATGTGACACGTCTGAAACTATAGGCTGCATGGATGAATATAAAGTAATAACCTATAAGAAGTACACTGAGGAAAGAGCTTCATAACGCATTTCAGGCACACTCCCATGTATTTGGATGGTGTAGTAAGCTGTTGTACTGATACCCCGATGTCTGCTTGATTCCTCACAGTGTAAAATCGTGCGTTACATAACACGCATTAAAACGGCGCCATGCTCCATTACTCTGATTTCATGCACACAGGTATGCATGCATGGCTGCAGTAGAGCTTTTACCACCTGCTAAAGCACACGCTTTTTCAGGCATTATGCTGTTCAGCAAGTGGTTTAGCTATAAAATGGGATCGTTTTGACCGGAATCTGAGAGGATGATTAGGGATGAAAGATAGCTCGGATGTCGGATGCTGCAGCCGCAGTATTGTGGTCGCTGTCCGCGGTGCTGAAAGCTGCACACAGCCCAAGCTTCTGCTGCAAACGAGTGTAACTTGTGGATCTCAGAGCAGCCTGTTGTCTTTTGCATTAGCGTTGATTTGTAAGAAATAAAGCCATACCGAGTGTTAGTTCAGCGAGCAAGGAAAAGCAATCACGCCCTGAAAGGCAAAAAAACAACAACCTACAAACAGGAGCTATTGAACATCTATCCAAAACAAACAAACAAACAAACAAACAAAAAAACTACAGTAGGCTCTTAGTGTGTATTAAAAAGTGTTGGCAGGATCTATGTGCATGAATTTGTGTCATATCGGCTTTATAGAATCACTCTAGACGCACGTTCAGCAATGGAGATGTTATAGCACGTTTAATGGCGGATTTATAGGATAAGATTAGAGGCTTGGTTGTTTCAATAGGCGACATTTTTTTCCACAAACCCGAGATATTTAGCATTAATAGCAATCCATCCACAAACAGCTCAGTCTCTTTTTCAGTCTGTTTTACCGCATCGGTCTTCAGGACAATCGCCTCTGCGTCACATTCCCCCTTGCCCATTTTCGGAGGGGGAAACCCCGTCACATCCTCTGCCCATGTATGGGCAGCAGCCGACCGAAGTCGGTACACGGCGGGGAATCCTCGCGCCGACGTAGATGAGCGAGAGGCGGAGTCCCGGTTAAGCCGACCGGTATAAAAGAGGGACGAGGGATTCCGGTAAACGTAGCGACAGCGAAGAGCAACCGAAGACCCACCGAACGATCCGCGCCTAACGGGAACGCACAGGGAATCCCGAAACCCAAACCGGAGATTGATTACTTCTCACTCACACGCTGGCGGAATTGATCGTTTGATCCGTGACTTGTGGATTTGCACCGCACTTTTGATTTTCGCCACTGGATTCACTGCCAAGGAAACATTATGATCAGTACAGTGGACTTCAGCGCGCTGGACTTTCTCTGCGCAGCGACAGAAAACGGCGCTCATACCGAGCGTAATGCCGGTAAGTCCGCGGCATGCATTCCACCAAGCTCTGCATGAATACACATGTAACAAAATTTTGACAACGCCATTTCTTTTATAAAATAGCAAAATTGATGCATATCTGTAGCACAATCTATTGCTCTAATTGATGCACTGATTTTATTAGACCCAAAGCAGTGAGTCATATTCTATGCATCAGTAGGTGCAAGCTTATGTAATGACACCTCTCTCTCTCTCTCTCTCTTCCTCCGTCACTCCCACCCTCGCAGACTTTGAGGGGCTTCTGAAACCTAAAGTTGAGCAGCCGGATCCTGCTTTCCTCCCAGACCTGAGTGAAAGCTCGGCTGACGGACTGCCTCCTTCCCCGCTGACATACACTGGCACCTTCCACACCGACACAGCCGCGTGCAGCACAGACGCTCTCCTCAACATGATCACGGAGATCGTGGGCATCTGCACAAATCCCTTCTATGACAGCCACCACGATGACTTCTCGCAGTCGGTAGCGGGCGCGAGCTCCCGCGGTGGCGCGCTCTACAGACAGGGCTCGGTGGGCTCCACGGGTAGCTCCACGCCCTCGCTGGGTTCCCCTGAGCCGCTCTGCAACGATCCCTCAGATGACTTCATGGACGTGGCCAGCCTCCAACAGCTGTTCCCGGTGACTGTTAAAAAAGAGCGCGAAGAGGACTGTCACGGCTGCGACTTCTTCGATGAGTTGAGCGTGTCAGATGCCCGGCTCTCAGATCAGGACGCAGACCTGGACGACATCATCGACCTGCTTTCCCCACTCTGTCCTGAGACGGACTCTTTGGACGCTCCTGCTTTGGACACTTGGATAAAACAAGAGCCGGTTTGCGTGGAGCAATGCTCACACAGCGCTCCTTTGAGCACCTTATCAAACCAAATTCCTGCCACGACTCCATCTACTCTTACCGGAAACGCTTTCTACAGGGCAGCCTTCCCCAACGGCCAGGTGTTTGATCTGAACTGCTCGTCGGTGCTGGACTCGCTGCTCTTCTCTAACCCTTCAACCACCAGAAGCCGAGGTCAGTCGACTAAAACAGGCTCCAGGAAAACAGGCGCCCCGCGTGAAAAGCCCTTTTCCTGCCCTGTGGAAAACTGCGATCGTCGCTTCTCGCGCTCCGACGAGCTGAACCGCCATGTGCGCATCCACACGGGCCACAAGCCGTTCCAGTGCCGGGTGTGTTTGCGGTGCTTCAGCCGCAGCGACCACCTGACCACTCACATGCGCACGCACACAGGTGAGAAGCCCTTCTCGTGCGACGTGTGCGGGCGCCGTTTCGCCAGGAGCGACGAAAGAAAGAGGCACTGGCGGGTGCACATCAAGCAGAGGGAGAGGATGCAGCAGAAGGCCGAGCTCCTGGCCGCACGCGCTTTCGCCTTACCGGGACTCGTGTGAGCGCGCGCTTTTGAGACTAAGCCTTTGTGTTCACCTGCTATGAAGGAAAGCCTCTGGTTGAAGTAAAGCACAGTTCACCTGCGCGAGCCGGTTCACCACAGGAAAGCGTGAAGATGAAAGGTGCAATCATGCAAAATTCGGGGTGCTGATGGAAGAGAAAAATGGCGCGATTTTTTATCACTTCCGGTGGACTTCCGCGATGTCCCCGCTTTAACGAGGTCATAAACAAGACTGCACATCACTTGGACTCTCCATCGAGTGTCGTTTTTTGCCGTTAATGAAAATGCATGTTTTATTCAATATGTAATTAAAACTGTTTGGCACTGCTAGACCATGTCAGCATGCACATGTTCCAACTTTCTATGGTCTCCGTGTTGTATTTTGATACTTCATTGTGTATAAATCCGAAAAATATAAAGAAGCCTATATTTGTATATTTTCGATGGTTATTTTTCTACTGAACAAATGACAGCAGAATAATCTTCTTATAGATTTTATCAGATTGTTGTATTCAACTTTTGACACTGGAGCGCGCTTGACTGGTTCCCTGCGAACCAAATGCAGAAGAAGACATCAACATAGTAGTTGAGTTTCAGTAGCACACTTAGTTGTGCAGATATCTTTTTGTCTATTTGCCTCTTTAAAAAAATCAAATGTTACTGTGCAATGCCACGCTGTTTGAAGCCTAAAGGGTATTCCAAATAATTTATGAATGAAATAAAATGAACTATTTATTGATTACATGTGTTATATTTGATTTAATCTCACACACACACACACACACACACACACACACACACACACACACACACACACACACACACACACACACACACACACACATACACACACACCTCTTTCAGTTTTATAGTTCTGAAGTTCACTTCCACCTCTTATATATTTCCACAGCGCCCTCTGCTGCTACACAACCTGAATCCCCCCTTTTTCATTTTTTTCATTTCCAGACCTGAGGATGTATGCACCGCCCTTTTCCAGAAGCATCTGGTCCATTTAATAAGATGCACCTAGACCATGTGTGTCATTGTGACACGCACCATGCATGGTATATCTTTTTTTGTCCATTACTAGTAACAGATTTCAATTTCCTATAAAACAATGGATTCTTATGGTTAATACATTATTAGTGATAACACATAGCCTAGCTGGTACCACTCTAAGCGCGCGCGCTCCCGACGTGACGTGACGTCAGAAGCGCTGACGGATGAGCGCGCGCTCTCTCTAAGGGTTCCGGGGCTCTCGCGTCGACTGTTCTTGAACTAAAAGACAAAGGTCAGATACAAAGATGGGTAACGGAAGGATGCGTAAAAGGTTTGGGAGCCATTGCAGCTTTAGCTGATGTGCTCCGGTGCGTGCGTGCATGCGTGCGTGTGTGTGAGGCGCAATGTGCGGGAGAGACACGCAGGGAAACTGAGTAAGTAGCCTACCGGATCTATTTGTCCGTTTTAAACTGGTCGTCATCTTACTCTGCAGAAATAGTCTGTGCTTTAATAAAATAAAGCAGAAGGCGGGCTGAGTCGGATTGCACTGTATACTGGCGTCACTAGTAGCTTATTTAAGCTAAATAATTCCAGATGTGTCATGATTGCTGCTCATTCTAGTGATTAAATGATCCATACTGTATACAGTGTGTCATATTTGACTAATCGCTACAGTTACATTAGAAATGTGATCAGTGTGATCACTGACTGAACAAATAGGAGCCATGCCCATTGAAGCACGAGCCTTAATAGCAATTGATTGTAAATTAATTCAAATTATGTGTGCAAATGCAATTGCAAGAACCTACCCGAACAGGCAGATCAGAAAACGGCTATAAAACAGCAATGCGTTATCTATATCTATAATGGATCATTTAGAATTTGTAAGACATACATTTAAAAAAAAGTTACAAAGGCTATATGATAGCTTAATTGGTTTCTTCTGGGTTTGGGGGTTTGCCCAGTTTTATGTCTTCATAATATGCAGGGAAATGTTAAAATCATTGTTTCTGTGCTGTCCACATTCCACCAGATAACCAGACTCTCTCTCTCTCTCTCTCTCTCTCACACACACACACACACACACACACACACACACACACACACACACACACACACACACACACACACACACAGGGCTCAGGGGGAAGACACCAAGACATGAATAAATAAGATGGATGGTGGATTATGTAGGTTTGTAGGGCGTATATGTGTGCTTCAATCAGTCAAACATGAGCAGGATAAAGAGGCGACACTATAAAACTCTGTGAAGTCTTTTTAAGGTAAAGTAGCTAATGTATGCTCAAAAATCACTAGAAGTCACAAGATGACATAATTTGAAAAAAAGAGCATTTTCATTCTGTCATTGTGATATTTTGCATATCAAAACTTTCTATGAAGAAGGAAGACAAGCACCGGACAGTCGTTAACATCTACAAAATGGTGGTTTCGAAATAAACTCAGTTATGTCCCTAATTATAATGAGTTTCTGTAGTTATAAAGTTGCAACACTGGCCAGATTTGGCTAATAGAAGACACTTATAGCAAAATGATTCTTTCAAAATAAACCATGTGTAACTAAGCTAAGATCAACAATACATAATGGAATATTAAATCAGATTTGTAAGTACTATTTAATGGCCCAGCATTGGGCTTAGACATCACTCACATACTGTACTCCATATATAATGCATGCATGCAAAGAGAAGGAGGTTGTGTGTGTTTTATGGTCATTTATTATTTCAGACCCAATCTTATTTGAATTAGCATAGAGGGGGTGAAGATGAAGCACTGCTGCCATACTGTGCAAACAGAAGACCTGACCTATTTACCATTCTCCGCTGAAAGTAGATGCATGGGGGTTGCAAAATATCACAAAGGAGAGGTAATGCAGGAAACAGAGAGCCAGGTATAGGAGGCGCAGCGCAAAACGCAACAGCTGCAAAACGCCATGTCCTGACCTGGAGGTTTCACTGCCAGTAGTGAGATATTGATGTGCTCATGTAAACATTTGCAGAAGCAGAACATGTAATGTGCTTGGACAGTGTACATCTGGGCAAAGTGCTCTGTGTGGTGAGACCACTAGCATGTGATGTGGCCAAAAGCATTTGCTCTTTCATGGACAGAAGGATGCGGCTAGTTGGATAAAGCTTTCCTCTGAGTGTGTTAAGCTGCCAAAATTCTGCCTTGAAATGTGCTCAGAGAATTCTGCCTGGAACGTACTACTCTATGGCCCACACATCACAATTGCAGTATCTTCTCTGCCTACTTTTTACCTCATAGGCAATTCTCAAGGCATAAATAGGTTAAACAGAGGGGACGGGATGTTTGGGTGAAATGTGAGCGCTTGTCAGTGTGCTACAATTGTGATCCACCTTGCAGGTAGACCAGGATGTCGACTGCTGCAGAGCAGCCAAAGCATTGCCCTGACTGTGGAGAGCTGTGTGGTTTTGGGGATGTTCCGAAGAACCACATGTGCCAAATGATCTGTCTGACTCCAAGACGGAAGTCCGAAGGGGCCCTGATGGCTCTCCCTGCTCAGACAAAGAGCTCTTCCTCCCTGGGGAACAGTGAGATTAGCCAGCCCTTACATCTGGAGCTCCTGGATGCACTAAGCCTGGCTCCTACAGCAACTGCTCCTCTTGCTCAGCTGCTCGTACACCAGTGCACTCCCTCACTCCTGTCCTCCGCTGCCTCACCTTCATTTTCTCCATTCTCCAGGCCTGAGCGAGCACTAGCCCAGATGAGCACACCATGGCTGGCCAGGTTAGCCATGGAGGCTGGGCTCCAGCAGTTGACCCTGGAGATTCAGGAGCACGTGTCCATGCGGCTGGGGTCCTTGCAGGAAGATGTAAAGAGGAGGAGTGTGGAGGCACACAGGGCTCGGAGGGAAAGTGAGAGAATGGAGAAGGAAAAGCAGGAAGCAGAGGAAAATGCGGTTGAGATGGGACGCCAGGTGGAGGTTACTATGGAGATGCTAGCCAGCCTGAGGCAGGAACTGATGGAGCGGGAAGAGGAGCTCAGCCTCAAACAACAGTGAGTGTATTAGAGGTACACTAAGTATTTTGTGATAACCTAACTGTTAATATCAAGGTTTTGGGGTGCTTACAACTTTACGTATTTTTGATATTTGAAAGATGATATGAAGTGTATTGGGAGCATTTTATGAGAAATTTCTAACCATGTTAGATTATTTTGTTTAATTTACTCATTAAGGGTGTTCACAGAGGAATTGGGGAAGGTATAGGTTTGTGAGTGTTTTCATTGCTAGCGCAGTTCATCCATACTCTGACATAGCCATACTCTAATTCAGTATAGTCATACAGTCGTGCAGGTTAGGGATAAAGATCTTGCTCAAGGGCCTAATATTGGCTTTCAGGCAGTCCATGGCATCACACCGACAATTCCCCCAGGACCATGAGAGAACCTTAACCACCAATCTGCCACTTTACCACCCTACTAGCCACTTTTTACCTGACAATAACACCGCTTAATAAAAAGTGATAGCGTCAGCAGAATTGCTCTGAAGGTCTTGGAAAGCCATAAGAGAACGGAAGGTGTCCAAAAATATTGAGACTACCCATCGCCAAAGGGAAGAAAAGAAAGAACGGCTTTAAGCTAAAGAGATCGTGTTCAATCAGAAGTTGGTGTAGAATGTGTTAAGATTGAGATTGTTATGAGTGACTCCTGATTATTTCCGTTTCATTTTTCCTCACTGTTTCCTCAGCATATGTCTGAAACAGCATAGGCCGCCTTCTCTGCAGCCTGCAGAACTGCACGGTGCTGGAATTAACATCCTGTTGCCATGGCAGCTTTTCTCAGGGCTTTACTTGCTTTTGTGGGCGTCTGCCTCACTGCCTGTAGAAATGCAGTTTGACAGGGCAGATGGGCAGAACCGCAGGACGCTGAGTGGCATGACTTGACACACTCAGCATGTGTGTCTGTGTAAATAGGGCACCGAGTTCACGGTCTCGGTTTCTTTTATGGAAATGGGTTAGCAATTAATCAACACAGACAGCCAGATACATGACTGAAGACATGACATGAAAAAAAAGCTTTCTGCTTTGAGAAGCCTCATTTAGCTCATAGTGAGTGTGACTGACTGTAGACATGATTGTGTGTTAAACCTGTGCCAGTAATCGGTTGCGTCTAAGGAATATGACCAGGTGGACTCCTTGTATAAATGTTAAAATGAATATCGCCTTACAGAAAATGTCACTATGTCAGTGATTATAGGTAAAATAATCTGTTTAATGCCTCTGTCGTGTGATTGGTATGTTCCCTGATTGTGCTCACCAGTCAGCCGAAATTAGTTAGTCTATTTACAGACATAGGCTACATGGACAAACACTTCCACATTATAACCAAAGCGAGAAGTTTGCATTTACAGTAACGGCAATGGCGCTAGTTTACACCCAGTTTCTGTAGGAGCTAGCAAGAATGAACATCAACAACATTCATCGTATATGTAAGAATACTTTGCTTTTAGTAAGCTGGAGAAAGGTATCAGAATGTATGCTTTGTCATATTACATAACTATGACTGTATGAAAATACCTATTAATAGAAATGAACACGCAAGTTAACATTCACCGTGAATTTTCTGTAAGACTGAAAAACAAACAGTGCTACCAGAGATGTGATGCTGTTTCAAGACAGAAATACATCATAACCCTGATTGCTAGTAGCCCATTGTGAAGTCTTTTGCCTTGTTTTCGTGTCTGGTACTTCCTGGTTTTGACCCTCATTTGTCTTTCCCCTTTCTCAATTTTTCCCTACTTGATTTTGCCTTCCTCAGTTTTGGACTCCTGCCACGGACTTTGACTATGATTGTTAAATTAGCCCGAATAAACACTACGCTTATCTAGCCTTGTCACATGTTACAACATAATTATCACCTATTCAGCATGCCATTACTTCATTTCAAGTCAATCCAACTTTATAAGATAAAATGTGGAAAATTGCATGCACTGAAATTGCTATTTACATTTAATGTATATATATATGTATGTGTGTGTGTGTGTGTGTGTCAGAGAGGTTTGTGATTTGGATAGGTTTGTCCAAGAAACCGCTCTGAGGGAAGCGAGCGCTAAGATCCGCCTGCAGAGCTTCATCGAGAATCTGTTGGTGAGAGCAGAGAGAGCAGAGCGACAGCTGCAGGAGCTGCACACACCCTCACACACACACACCGACATCACATCACCCGACGGATCCTTCACGGCTGCCAGAGGAGCATTACACCGGGTAGGAGGGCTCACAGCTAGCTTATTTAGCTTAACAAAAAAGTGTTTAGTTAACCAGACATTTGTGTCTACATTTGTTTGGGAAAGCAATCCAGAATGTTTAGACAGCGGTATCTTCCACGCCATGTGAAAATTGAATATTACTCAGTTTTTTTGCACTTTTTTTCTAAAACATATCTTGTCATAATTACCAAAAGTATAATATACCTTTATATGGCTGCATCCTCATTTCTCCTCCTCTAGAGGAGCTACAGTGAATCAGGGATTTCCAGGTGCTGTTATTCACAATGCGACCACACAGGAAGTCCAGTTCACAGGTAATAATAGCATCTTATGCAAGCCATGCATGCATCTTTGTGTGTAAATCATTTTTAATGTATTACACTCTTGTGTTTGAAAGAGTAGTCATGTCTAAATTAGCTCTGTATTGTAGACACAGAGACAAATAAATATCTTTTCTATTTAACATTTTATCTGTGTGTGTGTGTGTGTGTGTGTGTGTGTGTGCCCGAATCAGGTCTGGTGTGTATAAGGTGCTCTGTGAGGCACAGTGCTACCAGAGAAACTCTTCAGACACGGAGGCTGATTCAGACAGCTGGTCTGTCTATAGCACTGAGTCACACGAGGGTCTGCAGCAGCCTTATAGAGCATGCAACAAGATAGGTAACACTAATACACACACACACACACACACATTCAGTATTCAGGTTTCCCATAATACATTTTAGCGATTTAGTATTTGATGTTACCACTGAATACGATTGCAGTTCATAAAGCAAGGATTCGGTATTTGATCATAGCAAAAAATCAACCACATTAAGATACAATGCGATTTTGATTCATAAGACAGCGATTAGATTTTTGAAGAATCTGCTTTAATTTTATCTGAATCAGAATCAAATGACAATGGTTCAATATTTGACGATGGCATTGAATCTCCTATGACATAATATGATATGATTCCGATTCATAAGGAAATGATTCAATATTTGAAGATACCAGTTAATCTGCTCTTGTACAATTTCAATTCTTAAGGCAGCAAGTCAATATTTGATGGTACCACTATATTGGCTACTATAAAATACTATAAACAATTTATAAGACAACGATTTAAGATTTGAAGTTCTCAGTCATGATACTGGTCAGAGAGTGTATTTGTAATTTGTAAAATTTATAAAATAATAATTAATAAATAATTTATAAAATTTGTTGCTTTTATCAACAACACGTCATACTTTTTATTCATATTAATAAGAAAGCAGAAAATAAAAAATCCTGTTCTGGTGACTAAGAGGAACATGTTACAAAAGACTGACACTGGAGACTCCTTCCATAAAAGTTAAATTACATGAAAACCTTAACATATCAGTGAATATATGCCTGTGTTGTTGGATATGAACAGATAACTCCGCCTTCCACTGCCACACCCCCCGTCATGGCAACAGGCTTGACAGGTCAGTAATTTGTTCAAAGCGAATGAAGAGGAGGGCGTGGCTTTTCTGCGTCTTTCCCTACCTGGACACACACTCGCTCCTCATTGCTGGACAGGTGTGTATTGTAACTTTACACTTTTGACAATTTATTTGGATAAGAAAAATGAAAGAATTTTATATGAAGGCTAACGACATTGACGGCTATGAGACATGTTTCACATAGGTATGTGTGTGTGTGTGTTGTAGGTGTGTAAGGATTGGTGGAGTGTTGCCCATCATCCTGCAGTGTGGTCCAGAGTAACACTAGAAAATGACCGCATTTCATCAAAGGTATGACAATTCTGTATAAACACACACACACACACACACACACAAACCTTTCTATATTTGCTAATATAATAATCAGTTAAAGTTCTGTTGTGCTGGTGTTTTACCTGTATAATGTGTGTGTGTAGTTTATGGTGACTATAGCTCAGTGGTGTAGTCAGACACACACACTCATTCTACGCCACCTAAAACCACGCTCTCGTGCCAAGAAAGAGAGTAAAGAGGAGTATCTGAAGAACACAAGGTACACACACACACACAAATACTTTTTAACACAAGGCACATGAACAGCCACAGCAAGACAGACTGGCATGCACAGACCCACACATTGCTTTTCCTCTATAAATCCTCATTTTTATAGAGGGTGTCTGGAGGAGGGGCTGGAGGCGGTGCTAAGATCAGCAGGGCGGAGTCTTGTGTCTTTGACCATCTCTCATTGCCCCAACATTTTGACGGACAGGACTCTGTGGCTTGTCAGCTGCCAATGCAGAGCTCTGCGAACACTTACTTACAGGTGGGTATCAAACAAACATACACACACACACACTCAGACATGGATACACACGTATATCAGACAAACAATATCAGAATTTAACGTGGGTGTCTGTGTGTGTGCGTGTGTGTGAATATGGTGCTGTATTTGTGATTTTAGAAGCTCGTCAGATCCCGTGGGTCAGGAGGTGATCTGGGCTTTAGGAGCAGGATGCAGAGACATCACCAGCCTGAACATCGCACCACTACAGCCATGGTGAGTGTTCTTCATCATCATCATCAGCATCAGCATCATCATCATCACCACCAATTTGAACATTATACCACTACAGCCATGGTGGGTGTTCTTCATCATCAGCATCAGCATCATCATCATCAGCAATCTGAACATTACACCACTACAGCCATGGTGAGTGTTCTTCATCATCATCATCAGCATCAGCATTATCATCAGCAGCAGCAGCAATCTGAACATTACACCACTACAGCCATAGTGGGTGTTCTTCATTACCATCAGTAGCATAATCATCATCATCACCATCATCATCACCTTCATCATGACCAGACTGAGCATAGAATCACTAATAATATAGATGGATATGAATATTAATCTATGGATACACACTTTGCCATGTTTCTTCTGTCAGCCAGCAGCCCAGTCGCTTTAGTAACCGCTGTCTGCAGATGATTGGCCGATGTTGGCCTCACCTACATCAGGTGGGAGTGGGCGGAGCCGGATGTGGTCTTCAGGGATTAGCCTCTTTGGGTGAGTGATGATAAAGATGACATTTGAAAGATTCTAAATACATACTTAAAGGCACTTTTTCCTTTTCACTCTTATCCATATTCCCCCTCACTCCTCTGTCCCCCTCACTCCTCTGTCCCCCTCACTCCTCCTCTGTCCCCCTCACTCCTCTGTCCATAGTGAGGAACTGCTCCAGTTTATGTGTGCTGGAGTTGGATCACATGAGTGAGATGAGCCAGCAGGGGGCAGCAGAGCTGTGCAGGGATGGACTACGGCAGCTACACACACTCATCTTCAACTACACACCTGTTACTGCCAAAGCCATCCTGCACTTTCACAGTAAGTAGTGTATACACACCCACACACACACACACACACACACACACACACACACTGTATTACTCAGTTGGATTTCCCACATCACTCTATTTCCAGGTGTGTGTTTGAGACTGAAGTGTATCATCATCCTCATGGGTTCTGCAGATTACTTTGATGACCCTCAGAGTGAAGAAGCCAAGAGAATTTTTAATGAGATGGTCAGCAGCCTGCAGGTCATACAGATGTTTCTTTTTTTCCTGAATGTTCTGTGTTGTGGCATAATCGATGAATTGAGGAATTTTTCAGACACATTCTTTTCCTCTTCCTCTTTAGGCACTGAAGAAGAGACCTGGCCTATCAGACATCCTTCAGGTCAGAGTGGACCAATGTGACATTCTACCTGGTTCTTAAAGAAACCAAAAACACACAAAGACCCACACACACACACACACACACACACACACACACACTGTATTACTCAGTTGGATTTCCCACATCACTCTATTTCC
>JAQMYM010000015.1:18384647-18397366 GCA_030014255.1 Parauchenoglanis ngamensis
GCTCGTTCAGACCTGCCCAGGCATGCCCAGGATGTCAACTTCCACAGAACAGCTTCCAACCTGGCCTGATTCCATGCTGGACACGCCCAGGCTGCACACACCGTTGTTGGGAAGTCACTTACGGGAGCGAAGATGTTTGGATACAAATATAAGAAAAAATCATGACGAAACTGATGATTTCTCTGAAACAGTACATGATGGGTAAATTTTGATGCGATATTCGTCATCAGCACCCAAAAATCTACAAGAAACACCCAACAGTGTTCAGGAAGTAAAAACTTTGTGGAGTGTTATACGTGTAGATGGACAGCTTTAAGATTGAGTGTACCAGTGTAGTGCTTTTTTTTTTTTTTCTTTTTTTTTGGCTGTGTATGTACACTCTAGACACTAACACTAGATTGGAACAACAAATTAATATACTGTATGTGATGGCTGTTTAAATTAACCACATATGTGTGGCAACCTGGGAACAGCCATTGGATGTCAAACAATCCTAAAAAGATGGAAAATCTGGGCTAAGAAATATAGTTCCTGAAATGTCATGACATGTTTTTCTTTTTACTATTTAATCATACCTAGGGTATATTCCTGCAAAATCACACTGATGAGGAGGCAGTTTAACAAATGCAGTAGTAAAAACATAAAAGCATGAAGATGTGCAGTGTGTGACTTCCTTACTCAGAAACCCGACTTTGAAAAATGCCCGTCATGCTGCTGTGCTACAGTCAGAAGAAAATTTCGAAATGGGGGGGTTGTCACTTTTTGAGGTGACCATAGTTTATAACTTTATTTTGGATAGGTGCAAAAGATTTCACGTCAAGAAACACATACGATACAGTGATGAGATGATTCAGCCACAAAACGTGCGATGATAAATGTTCACACCCGCTTACCAAATGTTAAGCTTTTGCTGAGACAAAGACAAACAAATTCATGTTCAATACACAAACCATCTTTATAATAATTCATCTGGATTTATTTTGGGTTCCCCCACAGGTTAAGCAAAGTCCCGGGCTAAAGAGGAGTTTCAGTGGGAGATCGCTATTCACAGTGTCATTTAGTACAGTAGCCGTAACCTAGGTCAAAAAGTACCCTGTGCAAAAAAAATAACAATGTATGTAAAATATTATGAAAACTAAAAGCTTTTAAAAATCCAATGATGTTAATCTGCCAAATCTCAGGCCCTCTTCACAGATCATTTACATGGACTCCAACACAACACTACAGGATCATTTGGCTTTGGGATGACGGTGACGGGACAAACGGAGCAGAATAGAACAGGTCTAGGGGGTGAAGACATTAAAAGACAAACTAGTGAGTGAGTAATGAGTTCACTACAGTGGTGCACTTGATTGTGTTGGAGTTTGTTTAAGTAGTAGTAGACCGAGGTCATCGCATACACACAAACGACTTTCCGCATGTAAATACTTTTCGCTGTATCCGTCCTGATCGTGTTTTAGAGCACCTGGATGTAATTTTTGGGGACGATGCCACGTCGGCCGGCGAATTCCCCTACGAACCATTCCTCATCCACCTCCTCCAGGGAGGACACCACATCCCCAGCCTGCATGTGCATCAGACAAACATGACAAATTTGAAACCCAAACATTCACTAATGTACCAGTTAAATGACATCTCTGAAGCACTGTGGATTCAATTAAAGGATATGTATCACTTTATGTATATGATGGATATGGACTTCCTACAACCTGTCACACCCTATGTAGTGAGCAGTGAATAGAAAGCTATTTGGTATTCTGCCTAGCTGGACAAAATATCCTATTGATGTGTTAAGTGGCTATAAATGCATAAAAACTGAAGAAAACACATTTATAAAAAATATATCAGGGATTATATGTATAAGAAATTTAAAAAAAAAAAAAAAAAAAAAGAGCTAAATATCCAAAATTAAGTGTTTCCATATTAAAATTACACAACTTCCTTAGGATTAAATTCAAAATCTTGACTTTACTCTAACACCAAAATATTAAAAATGTCTTTCTCTAGCCAAGAAAGAGGAGGTGGAAGGAGTGTCATTTTTAATGTGCTTGGGTTTATATAATAAAAAAAACCCTATGTATTCATAAGTAATTTAACAATGCGATTCTGACCATGTACATACACAGAGGGACTCTGCAAACCTTTTCTAGGCACAGATTAAGTTTAGTCTTGGACTGTATTAGACACACCACAAGGATGATTCATGTAATAATATCATGTAGAAGCTGTAATCAGGTCTAGAAGGAGTCTGGAGTCTGGAAAAAACACAGGCAATGACTTGCAACGTGCAAACAACACACACACTTACGCAAACACGCACACGCACCTTGAGACAGAGTTCATCCTCAGACTCAGGAGTGAAATCGTACAGAGCTCGGCCTGTCTGCCCTTCTCCTACAAACATCGCAGGCGCTACAGAAAGCAAGAGCGTAAACACAACAGCCGGTGTCAACCTCCTTATTTTCCTTATATAATAACTGCATTTTGATCAGAAAGGAATAAAAAAGTGCTGACACTGAAAATACCAGTTGCTATGGAAACGCTCATGTATTAGAAAAAGTGCATGAATATAAATCTGTGATTGGTCTTGCCTTGCTGTTGTAGAACAATTAATCATCTGAGGATAATCACCCCAATCTGGATCTGAGAATTCATCAGCGCTGTGGTGTACTGGAGAGAAAACAATTACGTACCAGGTGACTCGGGTGTCGACTTCCTTGCTGGACTTTCCTGAACAGGCTGGACAAAATTCAAAGGGAAGAGCCCCGTGTATCCATTAAGGCTGCCACGCCCCCACTCGTCATTTACATATTCTATTAACGTGATGACATCTCCGTCACGTAACGTCAGCTCCCCGTCTTCGCCATCAAACGCAAAGCGGGCTCTATACCTGAGGACGAACAAACGAAGAAAGACAAGGAGATGGGGAGAGACGGAGATGCAGAAGGAGGACATCATGTTTAGAAAAGATGGCAATATTTGTCATTACAAACGTCTGAACTAGAAGAAGCACTGAAACCTGACGCTGGTGTTTGTCTCGGGCTGCCGCTCCTCCGTCTCTGGCCCTTTCTCCAGCTCTGGACTCTCCTGAGAGACGGGTTCTTCTGACACCGTGTCCTGACGTTGACCTTTCAAACCTCCTGGGAAGCCTGGTGTCTCTGTTGGTCCCGCCGTGTCATCAAGAATGACAAAAAGCTTCTCTTCCTGCAGAGGCATGGGAACAGACTTTCACATAGCTGATATTTACACTGAGTACATGTCTTTGTGCAAGTTTGAAGTAATTACCTGAAAATAGGATTCTTCAGGATCACTGCTAGGGGTTTTTACTTTAGTGTTTCCTTGAGGGATTTTGCTCTGCAACACACACACACACACACACACACACACACTTACCATCAAGCCACCTGGGTGCATGATGCATAGAGCTGAAATTAGTATGTCTCTGGTGATACTGTGCACAATCCCATAATCTTGATAATCCCCGTTTAAGAAAAATGTTACATTACAGAAGTTTTGGCACTGCCATTTCCAGCTTTTTAAAAGCAGGCCTTACTATGTACTCTCTGTAGAGAGGATGCCCAGGCACTGGTCTCGGTGGCAGTGGTGGTCCTCGTTTGACTCCCTTGTAACCCGAGTGCTGATTGGTTGTAGCAGGCGTGACAGAGGAACCTGCTGGTTTGCTCAACTTGACTGGAGGAGGACGCAGAGGAAGCAGCCTACCCTCACTGGCTCTAAAAAAGAAAGAGTACAAGCATTTAAAATGGCAAAAAAGACAAGAGAGAAGGAGTAGGGATGGTTTAATGTTGAGCTGAAAAATAAAAACAGATCTGCTTATTAATAGTTACGCACTAATAACGGACAGTAAATACAAATGTGAATATTTAAAATCCACAAACACATTTAAGTGTAAAAAAAAAAAAATTGTTTGTTAGACTTACTGATGTGGCAGTGATGGGCCAGGTTTGCTAACGCTTACAGCACCGAGAGCATCCTGAAAACACACACCACTTTATCATTCATACAGATTACAGAATTGCCAATATGTTGCAGAGCAGCACTCATGTCATCTTACCTGATGGTTCGCCTTTAAAATACTAAACAGTACTATATACTGATAAGTAAAAGCATGTAGAGCATGACCGCTAAACCAGCGTGTTAGTATTAGCTAATTTCCGACAAATGACAATTGGAAAAGAAACGGAGAGACGGAAGACGGATCCTTTAAAATGTTGCGAGTGTCATCAATGCATAGTTTGTCCACCAGAGGGCACACTCCACAACTCCACTGTTGGCAACACCTGTTTTGGAATGCCACAAATCACAACAATCAGCTGACCCAAGCAGAATCAAGCCTAGTAGCCACGGCGTGTCAAACAGATGAAGGCGTTCAGCTATTTTTGTAGTCAGTTTTAGTTTTACACATGAATAATGGCATATACAGTACTGTGCAATAGTTTTGAGTCCCCCTTCATTTCTTAATATTTTGCTTTCAAAGAGACAAACTTTCTTGTATTTTTTTACGTAGTCTTGAGTAACAGTTCTCCAGGCTATCTGCATACTTAGCTGGAATAAAAACACGACGGAACACTATAAGTCATGCATTGGCCTCCCCAAAGCCAGCATCTCTACATTATCGAAGCAGTGTGGGATCATCTCGACAGAGAACGGAACAAAAGACAGCCAACGTCCAAAGAAGAGCTTTGGAATGTCCTTCAAGAAGCCTGGTGAACGTCCTGAACACAACGTAAAGAAATTACAAGAAAGCTTGCCTAAGAGAGTTCGGGCTGTGTTGAAAAATAATGATAGTCATACCAAATACTGACTTTAAAGCTTGTTAGAATTATACAAAATTGAGTGAAAACGGCTTCAACTTTTTTGTCTAATTAAGTAAACTATACCTTGAAAACACATAACTAATAAATGTGCATGTTTCCAGATGAATAGATATGTAAATAAGCCTAATTAATGTCATTTTTGTTGTGAATATACTTCAAAATGTACATTTCAGCCTGCTTGACTATTTTTGTACTCTTGACAATATTTCAATACATTTCTATTTGAATGAAGACAGTTAAAACAGTTAAGGTTAACATTGTGGAACATCTCTAAAACAAGTTATAGATGCCAGAACTTGCAATCAAACTAAGAGGAAGTTCTAAGAGGAAATTTAAAAGGATTACTGTGGCTCTCAAAGTAAAATCCAAGAGCTGAAAAGAACCAGAAAGAAAAAAAGGAAATACATATAATATCAGACACATACTGTAATATTATTCACCTGTGAAGGAGTGTGTACAGGAGTGTGTGTTGGAGGTGGAGGCCTCCTCTGAGACTGGGGCTTAGCTGGACCTGAGCACATTAAATGAATGGATAAGGATTTTGTTAGTCAAATTCAGTCCAAAACAGAAACAGCCTAGCCTGTAGGAATGTAGCCACGTCAAGGGGGAAATGGATATTTAATGCTACAACAAAACCTTTTAGACGGACCACTGGGACTCATGAATGCCTTCTAGTGAGAAGATTCAAGGATGATGCAAGACAACCCATACAATCCTAGCTTTAAAGGAATACACCAACATTTTTGCCATTAATTTCAATCCAATGTCGCTGAAGGCATTGGCTACCACAGAAAAAAAAATTCAAAAGGTGTTTTTCAGTACTGGGAAAAGGACAGAAAAAAGAAAGCATCGAAGGGCAGTTGTTGGGGAATTAAGCAACATTTTCAAAGGTCTTTGTAGATTGGGATCTAAATATTGTAAATTATTGTCCTTTATTAAATCCACCCATCCATCCATTATCTATACCGCTTTATCCGTCTGGGTCGCGGGGAAGCTGGAGCCAATCCCAGCACCTAATCCGCATGTCTTTGGACTGTGGGAGGAAACCGGAGCACCCGGAGGAAACCCACACATTAATGGGGAGAACATGCAAACGCCGCACAGAAAGGCACCCTGGATGACCCGGGGATCGAACCCAGGACCTTCTTGCTGTGAGGCGACAGTGATAACCACCACACCACCGTGCCGCCCCCTTTATTAAATTCGTAATAACATTTGTAGGAAGAAACTGTGGTTGTGCGGTACCAATAGAATTGTATAGGTTTCATGGTGCAATTCAAAATTGCATGGTAAAATCTATTGACCGAATTGAACATCTGCCCCTAGACTTGTATTATAAGTGAGTCTGCAGAAACCTTTTTTTCACTCATTTATAAGTACATGGAGTACATTAGCTTAAACAATTATGGAGTATTTCTTAAGTGTTTCATTAGCAGGATTACCAAAAGAAAGAAACAAAGAAGCACATTCTTACATTTCCTCACGTCTCCGCTAGAGGATGTGACTGCTACTGGCTTCCCAGGAGCAGCTGTATTCGAGTCCTGATCTTCTGAACTTCTCATTGCAGAGGGATTAAAGGGCACTCCTGCAGGCTGAGCTCCATTTTCCTGGGTGGGAGATGCAGACGTGCGTGCAGTTAGCAGAGGTCTGGGGGGTGGACGGCGCCGACAGGGCTCGGTTTTCTCCTCTGAGGAACCCTGCTGCTGGGGCACGGATGATTTTTTTACCAGTGGTCTGGGAGCAGGAACTGGATGCACTGACGGTTTATTTTGATCTTCTGAAGAAATTTTGGTCTCCTTCACACTCAGAGTCAGGTCACATGGTTTTGCAGCAATGGGTGGTTTAGGATTCTGGGTTCTTGGTCGTGGTTCTGGTCTTGTTATGGTTTCCGAAGGCTGAGATGCAACGGTGGAAACTGCGCAGCTTTTAAAAGTGACCCTTTCCTCCTCGTCGCTCTTCTCACTTTGGTCACTTTCATCATGTTGGTCGATATGGAGATCTTGTTTATCACAACCAAAGACATCGTACAGGTCCAGCAGATACTTATTAGATGCAATGTCTAAAGAAGTGTCAGTAAAACCGGCAAAAACACTCTCGGTGCGATCGTCTTTAAGGCGCACCAAGGTCTGAACTTTGACCTCTCTTGTTACTGGTTTATCCTGAAGCTCCTCTTTAATCACTGGCTGCAGTAAAGCTTTGGAGCGAGGGCGTGGCCTGGGGAGTGCTGAAACTTGTTTCATTTGGGCCTGTGACTGGGAATTGTGGGTAATGAGGGAGGAGTCAGGAGAGATGGGAGTTAAGGGTTCCAGTGCATGAGTAAAATCAGTCTGAACTCCACACTGCTCGCCACTAGGAGGGTGTGTTGGAGTGTGTGTGGAACAGGGTGGATCAGGCTTATCCAGGTCATTCAAAGAGTGCGTGTGCGCGAGTACTGGCTCGGCAGGTTTAGGAGTGAGTGGGAGGGACGGGCGAGGTGGTTTTGGGGGCCGGCGCACTGGGGAAAAAAAACAACGGAAAAAAACAAACTTAAACATGTTTTCAGCCAAAAACAAACACGATTTGTCCTTAACCCATATAAGACTTTTCACTGTGAAGCTTATTTCTTTAATTTGTGCTTGAGCATTGTGACTAACAATTATAGGAAGTTTATGGCCACTAGTTTAGCATTGTGTAACTTGTACACTTGTCTATTCAAATTGACTTGCTTTGTGTGGTTTCTGACACTCTATAACATAGACATCTATAAACATGGACACAAGTGGCACTCCAACAGCATCAAGCTTAAGTAGGAGGTGTGTCCTAAAGTTTCTAATTTGATAAAACTTTCCATGCTCTCCAAATGATCTTTGAAACAGTTTTATTAAAAGTCTGTGATGACTCGGGCTTCCCTTACTCCGGTACAAACCCTTCCGTGTTTTCAATGTTTCCTCTTTATATCAAATTTTGTGATGTGGGGGAAGCATTATCATAGTCAATCGTATGTAAAACCAGACTTTATAACACTGGAGCACTGTAATGAGTTCACCTTTGTGGTGTGACTGTTTGCACTCATGAACAATACATGTATAGTTCCATCATGCAACGGCTTCTTGTTTGCAGATCTTTCTGCATAGTGACATACCATGCATCCAAGAAGTGATGTCCTTTGCTGCTGACTGGGTAGTGGTATATAAATAATAAAGAAAACTGCAAACGGATGAACCTAGTGCCTACTATTTTGCAAACCATTAAGGACAAAAGTGGCACAAGCAATCCACAGACCGGAAAGTATACTTCTATATGAGCGCATATGTGTGAGCCACTCTTTCAAACAAGCCTCAGACTCAAGTATTTGGGCCAAGAGTAAAAACTACAGAACCTTTAATTACACACCGCTAGACATCACTGCACCAGAACTAGTTTAGGTGTTTCACAGCAAGGGGGGGTAAAAACTTACGCAATCACAACTTCAGGTATTTTACTTGCAAAGAATTTTATGAATTTAAGTGCTCCCCCTTCAATTTTAATTTCCAAATAAGCCCATATCAGGTCCAGGTTGTAGCACTGGAGGTGGGGGGTGAATACTTATGCAAACCACTGCATAAATTGGAAGACTTTTTGGAAGGGGAAATGTGTTTGCATTAGACTGCGAAGACTTCTGGGTCTGAAGTGTACAATTATGTGGATGTATTAACTCTTACTCGAGGGTCTGGTACAGCTCTGTGGCTCCGAAGTCTCTGGTTCGGTCTGTGTGGCGATGGTGGACGTATGACGCGGAGCGGAGGATGAAGAGGAGGACGATAACGAGGACGAGGGTGATGAGGAAGAAGAGGAGGAGACAGAGGACGTCTGGGTATTCTGTTCCCGACTTTTTTCTCTAATCACCTGCTCATATGAAGGTGGGGGAAGCTGGGGAGAGGAAAGTTGAACTGACCAAGACCAAGTTGAATCCAACCCTGCAACTGTAGTGTTTCTTCAACCATGGATGAAAACCAGTATTACGGTTTTGCTTACCTGTACCGTAAGAGAACCAGTCCAAGCTGGCTGAGCAGGGGGCGGTGCAGGGGGAAATGCCCCAGATGCCCCCGGGAACCAGGAGTTTGTGGCCAGGGGTTCAGCTGCAAGGATGGTGATCTCTGGACGTCTGCAGCAGCAAAGCAGCCAATTAAAAGATCATACAATTAAAAGATAATTCCAATTTAGCATTTATGGAAGGATTCTCCAGTTTCTGTTCTTTGTAACACACAGAGGTAAAACTGTAACCAAGTTCTGCGACACAGGAAAGTCTGGACAGAGGGCTTTTTTTCAGGATGTGCTGTTACTGGAAAATTAACAGTGGGGCCGCATCACGTGACCTACATCAGCGTCGTGCCGAGCATTTTATTCCGGACATACTGGTTAGATTAACAGCACGCACTGTTCCCAGAATTGGATTAGACATACTGCATAACTCTTAGTAGTTTTCAAAATCAACGTTACAACAAAACACAATCCTGTGCTTAGGTCTGTCAACCACAAGGGGGAAAAAAAATAGGTAGAAAGAAAGAGTGTTTCCTCACTCACCGTCTCTCTCTGTTCTGGTCGTTCGGAGCAGCTGTTCTGTTGGAAGCTGAAAAAAAAAAAAAACAATCAGAACAAAATACCTTCACGGCTCATGAACACTAAACACCGAGACGTACTCACTCCTTTTTATCACCGCTCTGATGGATGAGAGTGCGCCTTGAGAGCTGAAACAGAAAGACCAAGTTATGCCGACCTCTTTTTTCCGTTCTGTTTCATAGTTTACTTGAAAGTATGAGCAGAATAACTTCACTGCTGCCAGCTGTGACTCAAACGCTCACTGAGACCTTGTTTCCTAGCAGTAATGTGGGCTTCTGCTGAGTTATGGGAAAAAACACTGACCAACCACACCGACATTCCCCATCCAACACCGACATTCTACCGTCGCCTGCTGGATTCTCATGCTCCGAATAACACCGAATGGTCAAACGGGCTCATTTTATACCGCTGGATTGGTAGTAAAGTGCTGCAAAAATTTCTATAACTGCAGCAATAGACTTGTACTGTGAACCACGGTGAAGCTTTCTTCAAGTAGCATTTTTGGAACGAGGCTCCAGAGGTTCAACTGTAACTTTAAACTTTAGGTCTTCACTATAGAGGGACGGTTTTTCAGTTTCTCAATGACATGAGTTGATTCTTTATTTACATAACTTCAAGTGAGAGGCCAAATAAGAGAGGATGTAGAGATAATGGATGTTCTAACAGGACCTACTGTTCCATAACAGTAAATGTAACTATAAATAGATAAAAAAAAACAAACAAAAAAAAAACAAAACAAAGATAGAATTAAAAAAAACAAAAAAAAAAACAGAGGGCACGTTATCCTTTAGAAAATAAGAAACTGTACTCAGCAATTATCAAGGAAAGATAAGTTGTTCCAGCACTGTCTGCTTCCTTCGTGTCATAGTGCAAAACTTTAGACACCAAGTATCAGTCCTGGCTGATCGACATTTGACTTGTTTTCTGTGATATTGCCATGTTAGCTCTCGTCACTCCCAAACCTCTACGCCTTCAATCCTTGTGCATTACGCGACGTAACACGTAAGTGCTCTTCTCAGACAAATGACACTTCTTTCCCAGTCTGTGTGCTTACATACCTGCTCAGCACGGCCATAAATCCGGACATGTGCACAAACAGGACGAGAAACTTTATTTTTTTTTCAATTCGGCCTTCACAATAAACAACCACTACCTTGTTTTTTCTTGACGCAAGTCAACAAGCGTTTCCAGCAGATGAGGTCAGAGAAAGACGTTCTAATGTTTCAGCACAGAATTTCCCTTTTTAGATTCCAAATAAGAGCTCAAACGAGTTTTGGACTTTGGACTGGGGAGGACTAAAAAAAAAAAAAAAGGCTCAAACACATACTTTCAAAAATCAACTCGGCAGACTCAGAGGAGGAACTTTAGTGAAAACATTTCTCCTTTTCCTCTCTTACCTGGACTGGCGTTGTTCAGGCTTGTTCCTATCCGCTCGCTCTGAAACACACACACGCACACACACATTAAAACCACCATCCAACGTAGAGATCACGCACTCACCGTGATGTTACGAACACTATGGAAACACGACAGAGCTGTTGACACGACGTGATGATCGCGACAGAACAGCAGAAGGATACACACAGATCACAACAGATAATCAAAAAGAACCTGGAAATAACGAACACCATGACAAAAACATCCGTATACAACATTTAAACCCAACTACCAGATCACATTATTGCCATTTACACTTGATGGCAACCATGACTCAACTACCATTAACTAAAGATTGCATTAAAATGAAACAAACTCATAATAAACGTGAAGAAATAAACCTGCTGATTGAGTCTGGTAGAGTAACACATTCTCGTTCCCTGGATCAACCCCAAACTAGAGAGCCAGAAGGCGAGACAAAAGAACCATACAAACCTGACAACTGTAATTTACAACATGATTGAGTGAGTGTGTGTGAGTGTGTGTGTGTGTCCCAGAATCTGAGCATGTAACTGGCACTTTTCAACTGTGCAGCCCATTTAAATCTGCGTCTTGGAAAATGTTCTCCGTTACTAATCACTATCAATGCAGGGTTTGCAATAGTTCCAGGGTCACGGAAACAATGACCACTTTATTATATACTTCTATGTTCTCTCTAAGATCCCTTCAAACTGCCAGTTAAAGGTGTCACCAATGTATCCTTGATGTATCCTATAATCTTTGTAGCAGCTCCTTCAAGCAACAGATACGTTGGCAGACCAAACTTCACAGAAAAGAGAATCCCTATACAAAAATGAAAGTTTTTATGGCTCTGAATGCTGCGACTGTAACCAACTAAACTAGTTTGATATGTTTTGGGACGCATGTTAGCCAACTAGCTAACGGTTTGGTACCATTACGCAGCGTGCTGATGTCACACACGTCACCGTAAGCGCTATTCTAAAAGGATGTTGGAAATGAACGCTCTGAGAAGATGCCTTCGGTTGAAACTCACGCGTTAAGACACGGCCGTCTATTACGGCAATGACGCGGCAGCAGCAGCAACCTTCTGTTTCGGGTTTGTACAATTAACGCTCATGGTGTCTTTTCTTCTCACACGCATCAAGTTTGACAAGAAGCAATACTGCCTTCCGGAAAACATGGAAAAACGCAGGACTGAAGCCAGCTGCCTGAAGTAAAGGCTTTAATGGTGGAAAGAAAAATTACTTTCCGTCTCGATCTTGTTTTAGGGTTTGACCTGAACTCGGATGGTCCATGACTTGGACATGACTAAAGTCCAAGGTTTCCATGTGAAAGACACTAACAAAAAAAATGAACCTTGATCAAAGCAGGTCAAGTGTTGTTTAAATGTCATTCCTCTAGCTATATAGCTTGTATACTTTGCAATGAAATGCCATTTGCCCAGGCCGATGGTGCAATACATAATAATACAGTAGCACAGTACACGTGACAACATAAAGCGCTGATACAGGACAGTCTGAGACAAGTGCAAAGAATACAAAACAAATACACTGCACAGTGTTTGTCAACTAGACGGCACAACAGAACAATGATAAAACTGGTTCAATGACTGTAAACTACTGACTGTAGGAGATGCAAAAGAGTCATAGTAGTGAAGTGACAGTCATAATAATAAAGTGTTCGAGAGCAGAATTACAAAGTTATGGTTGCGATAGTTCCAGACTAATGAAAAGAAAAGATGCAGGTACTTTTATTTCTGAAAGTGTACATAAAATGGCCTAGTAAACATTGGTTATATGGGTCACCTCAAATGGTGCCATTTCTGATCACGTGACTTGTGGTCTTGATCACATGACCCAGCAGTGTTCATGTCTCAGCTGTTAATTGTAACACTCACTAATTTTATAT
>JAQMYM010000015.1:18400828-18432071 GCA_030014255.1 Parauchenoglanis ngamensis
ATGTGTAAGTAACTTTAGAAACTGTTCACCTCATTGCTTCCGCAGAACCTACATACAAGTATAGAGTATTAATAGCCTATAATAATGAGGGTGAAAGATGACGCTCGCGCGCCACCAAAACAGTTCACCTGAAGCCGCGGTGGGCGCTCGCGTGTTCCTCCTCGCGCCGCCGGCCTCTCGTGAGTCTCTCAAACTTTCCTCTTCTTCTTCCACTCTCGCTTCAGCCATATCCAGAGCAGATAACGAGATATCTCCTCCTTCGACAAAAAACACAAGAGCTCAGCCTACAAGATGAGCATTTCTCCTGTCAAGTATATAATATAATCCCGTGGAAACGACCGGAGAGAAAGAGCGAGATAAAGTTAGGGCTTCTCGCTTTAAATCCGCACAATTTGTAATCCTAATACAAAGCCACTAACTCAAACTTTTTTCTGAAATGCCTTTATGGAGAGGAAAGACCAAGCGATCGCTCCAATCCGAGTAAAACAATGTAGTTCATTATCTCTGAAACTACAGTACAACAAGCTCCAATATAACTATCGCTCGAGCGCTACGCTCCCACGTCATGACGTCAACAGGAAGTTCTTGTGTGTGTATATGTAAAACAAACTAGGGAGGCGCCAGACCACAACCATCACTGACCAGTTTCTCAATACATTTACCCTTGTCAAATAAAACTCTTTTTTTTATTTATTAATTTTAGAATTAAATGGACGCAAAAGTACAATTTGTAGCCTGTATTGATTGTTTTTTGTTAGTAACAAAGATTACAATGCAAACAATATTTGGTAAGAAGAGCATCGTCAGGGGAAGGCTACATTTTACAAAATGAAAAATTATTTAAAAAAAAAAAAAAAAAAGCAACTTTAAACAAATTAAAGCGTCTCAGTTTCTACATTAGAAGAAGTCTGCATGAATGCATCTAAAGATACGTTAAAAGTTCAATAGCCTATTTTATAGCCTTTAATAAATGTGCCTACAATAAATGATCACATACAGTATAATCATATTAATCATGAAGGAATTATTAATTTAAAATGTATTTTTTTTTTGTTTTGTTTTGTTAACACCTAGGCATTTTTTCCCCCCAAACATTTCTTCAAGACAAAAAAAAAAAAAAAAAATCTTAAAAAGCCTGTAAGTTTGCAACAATCCATGGGACATACCCACAAAAATGCTTTAGGACTACTGTCAAAGGAAACATATTTATCATATATATTCATTAAATCACTGAATAACTGGGTAAATTTGATGAATAATTTTGTATGACACCAGAATGGACACACGGGTGAAAATCGATCAGGCTTATTTTTGCCATGTTGCACATCACTGACAAATAGATTTTTGCCCAAACCAATAGTTTAAAGAAAAGACGAACACAATCATACAGACTCAAGAAAACAACCAACAAATCACTCACTTTTCTGATGCACAGCATTTATACAGTAAAAGTATCTTTACGTGTATCTCAAATACTTTTACAAGCCTATACTTAGTATATATTAACTACACTCGGTAATTACCCACATTTTTCATACTCCCACTACATGTATGTGTAATAGCTTTGATTTTTTTTATACACTTTTAAACTCCCAGTTTACAGACCCTTCCATGTCTGTGGGAAAGACAGAACCTGGCACTGTTTTATATTTAGCAACAGATCATTCATTAAAACCCTGTGTTTGTTAGGTAGGCTAGTAACCACAAGATGGCGGTGAAAACATGATGATAAAACCTAGGCTTTGTTTATTTTTTATTTATTTCCTGTTTCTCTGGAAACTTTATGTACTTTTTACTGCACCAAATATTAAAGTTTCTTTATC
Source organism: Parauchenoglanis ngamensis (assembly GCA_030014255.1). Taxonomy (NCBI): domain Eukaryota; kingdom Metazoa; phylum Chordata; class Actinopteri; order Siluriformes; family Auchenoglanididae; genus Parauchenoglanis; species Parauchenoglanis ngamensis. Next base: position 18,402,652 of record JAQMYM010000015.1, read on the forward strand.
TGTCGTATAAAAATATGTTAATTAATAATGTATTTAACATAAACCTTTAACGTAGCTAGGCTAATGTTTACAAACTGCCATCGATACGCAGTCCCAAATGGCGTCCTAATAAGACACATAGTGCACTACTTGTGGCGTAAAACTCATTACTTCACGCTCTATATCGCGCACTCCTGTGGGAAGAAGGGAGTGATTTGGGAAGGAGCCGGTCGGTGCGGATTTGCATATGTAAATTAGTGGGCCGGGTTTATGGAGAATCCGGAGCACCTTGCGTCACCGGGGGGATTATTCTGATCCCGAGCCGTCCGACAGAAGCACTGCTATTTTCTATTAACATAAACGAGTGTTTTGTTTTGTTTTTTGACTTTACCGTGGAATCTATTCAGCTGATGGGAATTTTCAAGAGTTGAATGGATCTTCCTTTTCAGAAGACGGAATAAATTCCTTCAGAACGGAATATAACGGTGAGGTTTATACCGGATTTACTTCTGCATCAACAAGTGTGAGCGTAAAACCTGTTTATTAAAGGGTTTTATTAGATGTTGATGTTCTTTTGTATTTAAATAGAGGGGCTAAAACAGATTAGTAAATTAAATCATAATGAAATCGACTAATAAAAACAAACAAACAAATAATAACATTATAGACAATAAGTATTATGAATATATCTAATTTCAACACAGGTATCATCAAAGTCCGGTTTTTAGACATGTGATACAATAAACACTACCAGTTAAAAATTTTTCAAAATTTTTGAGAATTTTGGATTCAGTGACCTATTTAAAAAAAATCATCAGGCTGCTGTGCTATAAGAAAAATAAAACAGTTCAAGGAAAAATAATGACCAACTAAATGATTGATTATTTTCCTATATCATCATGTTAATAAATAACAAATGTTAATTTCTTAACTATGTTGTGAGGTCTCAGTGTTACTAGGCCTTTTAGCAGTGTTTACTGTTATCCAATATTATTGCATTTCCTGTTTGGATGTTAAAAAAAAAGAAAAAAAGTGCCCTCACTGTTGCATATACGTTTTATATCAGTTCTATTGGATTGTATTATAGGAACATACATAAAGAAAAAACACTTTGGGGATGTGCTGTTGTAAGAAAATAATCAGTAACAGGGTAGGGAGACTTTAGTGGAGTTACTGTTGCCACCATGAAACTGATTATTTTCAAATATGCCTTGAAATAAGTCATTTATTGCTCTTATACCACAGCTATTTTCTAATGACCAATTTACCAACCTTTTTTTATTCCTTTCTATTTACATTTAAAGTTGTGGAACGTCTGTGAAGCAGGTTAGTTCCTGTTATCACTTACGTTATAGCAGTGATAAACATTCATTCCCTCATGCAACTTGTCATGTTACCAAAAAAAATCAAAAACAAAAATGGAGTGCCGTAAGTTCCTGAAAAATGTCCTGTTCTGGCAAATGTAAAAGTTAACACTTTACAAGCATGTCTATAACAAAGTGCTGACACTGGAGAGTCCTTCCATAAATACTAAATAAACATCTGCTCACAGGACATGTCACAAGTCCCTGTTACTATAGAAACGATAATGAATTAAAAATGGAATTTTGCACACGTTCATATGCACCGTGCTGAAATCTCGAAAATAAATTTTAATTAACTCATTTAGCATCTGAAAATGACCTGTGAGCTTAAAAGTTTCTAACAGAGCTATGTTTCTCATATTTTGCGTGTGATGTGTGTGCTATGAGGTTTTTTGAGCTTTTTGTGAGTTTAAGTGAATCACTTAATCCAGTTTCAACATCTGTTGTTTGACGCTATAAAAATACCACATCTGGGCAAATATGTCTTTCTGCCCCTCTCTCTTTTTAAATATTCTATCTGCTTATGGAGTTTTAAAGGCATCTGTGTGTGTGTGTGTATGTGTATGTGCAGATTTGTTTGTTTGTGTGTGTGGGTGGGTGGTCCTCATCCCTATACTTACCCCTTGGAGATTTAATTAAAAAAAAATCAACCATCCACCATTTCAGCATCTGGCAACACATTCTTGTCCCTGAGGCGATCTAGATATGAGACTCATATTTTCAGTTAGTTCTTTTTATTTACAGTCAGGACTCTGGATCTCCTCGTCCCTCCCACACAGTCATTTCACTAAAGCACTTTCATTTCTTACAGTTTAATGAATAATGTTTCTGTTTGTTCACTTGTATCTAAACCTCTCTCTTGCTCTCTCTCTCTCTCTCTCTCTCTCTCTCTCTTTCTCTCTGTCTCAGCCCGTTACTCTCCTCGCAGCAGAAGCTGTGCTGAGGTAAGAATTCTGGGGAATGGTGAGGAATGCTGGGAATGTTAGATCGGGGCCTCCACCCTGTAGGGACAAGCTAAGGGCCGCTGCAGATGAACATAACAGTCTTGAAATCGGGAAGTCCAGCCTAGATCTAACACTTACACTATAAAAATGCATTTAATCAAATCTGAAGAAAAATGACTTTTAATACATTTTTTTATATATCAGAAATAAGTGTTCAAGCCACATAGAAGGGAATATTATGAGTCTCGTATGTTGTTATTGAACTTTTCACCATAGTGAGAGACTTGTGAGGGAACGACTATTTATAGCTGCTATAATAAGCGATAACAGCTTGTTTCGCAGACATTCGACAACAGTGCATGTAACTATAAACCGATAAAATGTGTTGACAGACTTAATTTGATTAATAAATTCTGTTAGTGTTGGAAACTGTGATAAAAGGGGAATAAAACATTCCAGCGTGTCCTAGCCACAAAATTAAAAGTGTTTTATGTCTTGATTATCATATTATTATGTCCAAGTTCAATGTAATAACTGTGAGGAAGAGATTAAAATGTGTAAGTCTGGTGAGGCCTAGTTAAGTCTTATAAAAGATATACAGTTTACGTGGCCAAGGTGGCTCTGTGGTGTAGTGGTTAGCACTGATGCTTCTGAAGGTTCTGCCTTTGAAGGTGTTGATGAGATCTGCCTATTTGGTTGCATAAAGTTGCATAACGTTTCCAAGTAGGTAAGGTTCTGCGTTCTAACTTGCCAGTTTCCTCCGGGTGCTCCGGTTTCTTCCAACAGTCCAAAGGCATGAAAATTAGGTCAACTTGCTACTCTAAATTGCCCATTGGTGTGAATGTGAGTGTGAATGGCTGTTCATCTCTCTGTGTTAGCCCTGTGACAGATTGGCAACCTGCCGAGGGATTGGCTCCAACTTCCTCATGACCCTTAACTGATAAAGTGGTATAGATAATGGATTGGTGGATGGTGATTAACCAATTATTGAGTAGCTGTAATATGGGGTAGTCTAAATACACAATCGTTTTTACCTATCTTTGACTTCTTTTGTCCTTAACCAGCAGTAGCATGTTTCCTCTGTTTCTGGTCTTGCTGCTGTCGTTTGGCCGTCATGGAAAGGATCCAGATGTCAACTGCATTATGGTTTAGCCCCTCCTATTCATTGGCAAGATGATGGCATCTGTGGTCTCCAGTGGTACCAGGGGACAGACCCTAAATCTTAGGGGTGTAGATCCTGAAACATGCATGATTGTCTTCAAAAACCACTGGGCACAGGTAACGCAAGATCATCCAGTCGTCTTCACTCAGCTTGGAATAACACTGACGAGTCTGACATAAAAACAGGTATTTTATAAAAAGCATCGGCAAATGTCTAACACCACCATGTCGTTAGGTTTTGCGGATCCTGGAAAAGCACGAGCCGACCCGCAAAGGTGGCCAGCTCCGTTCAGGCCCGATCTCCGGTGATGAAGCGAGCGCTGTGCAAAACTATGTGGAGCACATGCTGTTCCTCCTGACGGAGGAGGAGTGCGGTGTGGGCGGAGCCATGGGCCCCATCCTGGAGTTTGTGCTGCTGGAGAACGTGATGGAGCGCCTGTTTGTGTGGAGCCTACGGCGTGACTTCACGGAAGCGGCGAAGCTGGAGCAGCTGTGTATGTACGAGATGCTGGTGGCACGGTCACGCCAGCCCCTGCTGCACCACAAGCCCATCCTGCGTCCATTCGCCATGCTGCTTTCTTCCTGTGGCTCCAGTCCCAGCTCAGCACCGGTTGAGGCCGAGCTGGTGCGACTGCTGCACCGGTTGTGTTGCCTGCTGGCACACGATCACTCCGCCCTCCAGCTCTTCCTCTTCCACAGTGGGCAGGATCAGGGTGCTGCCAACTTCCTGCTTTTTTCACTGCTGTTGCCTTTCGTGCACCGTGACGGGCCGGTTGGTGCGCAGGCCCGGGATGCTCTCACCCTCATTGTGGCGTTGTCAGTGCAGGATATCACTGTGGCCAATCACATCACCCAGAACACCTACTTCTGCCCGGTGAGTTCTTTCAGTAAGGTCAAAATTAATGGCACTTTGTAAAAAGAGGTGGAGTCATTGTGAGTCTACGGTAGCCGATGGTAAGTGTTTCACCATTTGGTCGTCATTTTGGCTTTTCAGCTCTCTCTGAGCTTTGCCTTTTATGGAGTTTCCATAAAACATAAATCTCTCATGAAGTCCCTTAGCAATTTATCAGCACGAGTATGAAGAAAAGCAGTGTTACAAAAACAAATTTGGTGGGAATTTTACCTTCAGTTTGCCGTACGAAAACATTCACAGCTAGGTTAAACGGACCACGTTCCTCCCATGACTACCTTCTTATGAAACATATTCAATTTCATCTCATATTGGTCTATGTTTGTGGGTTTCTGCATCTTGTAGACTGAATGGGTGGAATATTTTTAATTCTCTGTGTAACGGCAAAAACTTCATGATGTATGTTTGTTTGGAACGCAGAGCCAGGCACATACACACACATCCCTTATATAAGAGTGTTACTGTAATTACAGGAAAGAGGAAAGGGAGGGGACGCTTAGTGTGACGTCCAGCCGTTCTTCTAGAGAGGACGAGAGAGAATAATGAATGCTTCTCACCCTAACAACTTAGACGCGCGTTGATCTGGGAAAAACGATGACGTAGCTTACTTGAGAAATGCAGAAGGAATTTGACTTGAGAAATTTTGTAGGAATAACTAGCAATGTCTGTCGTATTTGACTTGTTTCTGTGCAATATTATGATGCTGGGTAAAAAAATTAAGAGAGAGAGAGACACTTGTTGAGAGCTGGCTGTACGCTGAAATCACACGCTAGTGATTTCATTCCAAAGACTTCACAGCACGTCCCCACCCCCATTTTAATCCGTGTTGGATGTTAATCCCATGCACAAATCTCTGCAATTACTAAATGGAGTGTTTTTTTTTATTCTTTACTGAGTTTTTTGCCCTTGACATTCCTGTCCTACAAGCATAAAAGACCACAAAAACAATAAAAAAGTCTTCAAGACAGAGGATTTGGCACATCCTCAATTTAATTCATCATGTGTGTGTGTGTAGGTCTTGGCCACAGGGTTGAGTGGTCTGTATTCCTGGCTTCCAGCTATCCTCGAGGTCTACAATGAAGGATGGCACTGTTTGCAGGAAGCGGATTTGATGCAGGTGCCAGCACTCGTACAGTTCCTCAACTCTCTACACTTCTGTAGCACTGTGTGTAAGGTGAGGCCCATGTCCGAAACGTTTGCATCCAAACCGTGAAACCATTCATCCACATGAAAAATGAAATGACCAAGTTAAGCCTCTTGGTGGCACTACAGAGCAATGGTTTATATTTTAGCCTTAATCCTAACAACCCTAAATCATTCTTTTTTCCTTGTATTGTTTGGCTAATGTCAAGTCCATCTAGGCGCTGCCCATTAATTTCCACCAATTTACTAATTTGCATTATATTCAAAACCTACTTTTGCCAAGTAGTCTTAGGAATTTTGGTCTCTTAGAGGGAAAATTGGTGTCAAGCTTCTCATGGGTGTCCGTTCCTCAAAAGTCATGCAAATACTAAAAAAATATGGCCGCCACATGCCAATTAATTTATGCAGAGCCTAATTTATTCAAATGGCTGTAACTCATGATAGGTTAATACTTCTGCATGAAACGTGAAACGCTTTGTTCAGGAAGAGATTTTGAGAAAATCCACCAAATTTGAGATCTGGGCATTATTAGGACGTGAAGATAAGTTCCAATAACTGTTTCTCAGGAGCTGAGTCCAGTTGAGTTGAATTTTGGTACACAGTATCTGTGTGGTATGATTTTTTTGTTTGTTTGTCTCAAGGTGGCCCATCACTCTGTCAGAGATCAGCTCCTTGGGTACATCTATAATGGTTTCCTTGTGCCAGTTATGGCTCCTGCATTACACAAGGTGATTATTGGTTATTTACTTGCCCTTGTTACTTTGCCCAGTGATCTCTAACTGGTCTAAACTCTGCATTCGGCTTTGTTTGTTAACTGATCAGCTGACTTTGGAGGAAGTGATGACAACAACAGCTTATCTGGAGCTCTTTTTGCGGCATATCTCTGACCCCACCCTCCTCCAGACCTTCCTTATTTTCATCCTCAAGCATCGTCATGACAATGTCAACATTCTTGATACACTCGTCAGCAGAATCAACACTCCTTTTCAGGTTTCCATCATATGCCAAAATTAAATATCACAATCAGCAATGAGCAGTGTCGCTAGCCCTGCCCCTAATCACCTCCTTTAGACTATTTCTCATTGGTTTCTGTTTTTTCTTGGTGTTGTAGTTGGGAACGGTATCTCTGGCTCTGTTTCGCACTCTAATTGGGCTGTACTGTGAGGATGTCATGCTGCAGCTCATTCTCAGGTCAACACTAAGACTTCTTTTTTCTTACCTTCTTCCTGTTGAGTTTGATGAAAAAATAGTAATACTATACTATAGATTTATTCGTATTATTTTTCCAAATGTGGGGAATCAAGACTATTAAAGTCTTTTTTTATCCTCCTTTCTGTCTTATTTCTTCTCCAGGTATCTGATTCCATGCTCTCACCTGCAGTCCAACGGGCGGCTCAGACTCAGAGAGCAAGACTGCTACTCTTCCAGTCCTGCTGCTCTTATCTCTCTCACTCCCTCATTCCTCATGGCCAGACCCTGTACTTCCCCAACACTGCCCCCTAAACCAGACTACATCCTCTGGTCAAAGGTCACTGAAGGGCTGATAATGGGGAACATGGGTAATGACAAAACAGTTGATTGAGTGTTGAAATGTTAAACCATCCTTATGCTGTCCAGAAATGATCTCTGGTCCAGGTCAACCTGTACCATTGGTGAAAACTTTTCACTCAAATTTGCGTTGAGATTAATGATGGAGAAAATTATGCTGCTAACAGAATCCCTAGAGAATATATAGTGAGAAGAAAACACAAATGACTACAACTCATTAAAAGTGAGCTACAAGTAAGAATTCTGCTATGAGTGTAATGGTGTGCATTTCATTCCAGGGTTTGAAGAACTTTTCCAGGGTGTGGATGGTTTGGGAAACTCCTGCTGCTGGATGAACTCTGAGCCGCAGATGTACAAAAACTACCTCCAGTACCTGAGTGATGCACGCAGCATCATCAGCACCAGTGCGCAGGCATGTCAGGTATGGTCTGCCCCTTATGATGGACTCAATCCCTCACCTGAGGACTACCAAGGAGAAGAGGAGCAGGAGGATGGAGAGAGGGATGAGGAGGATGAGTGTCCACCTCTCAACCCTCCTCCACTCCAGCCCCCAACCCCACAGCACTCGAGTTTGAGTCGGACGCCAGAGCTGGAGTGGGACGACAGTTATGATGCTGCTCCGGATCGAGAGGAAAACCAGAATTTCCACATTGTCGAGCATCCTCAACCTCCGAAACACATTCAGGAGATGCGGAAAAGTACCATCATGCTGATTCGCGGGTCTTACATCGAAGAGTCGGAGTTCCAGGATGACGTATTGGTTTATAACCTCATTGCTCAGAGGGATGCAAGAGATGACCGGATGGCGACCTTCAAAAATGCTCCCAGGAGTCAAAATGACAAGATGATGCAAATTGAAACGAACAACAACACAGACTTTTACACCAACAATAGTACACAGAATGACAATTGGGAAAAGGTACAAAATCAAGAATCAGAAGAAGCTTCACTTCTATTAAATGGACATATCGATGAGAAGAATGCGGACCAATTGAACGATAAATCTTCTCATGTTCTCCAGAACCAGAGCACAGTTTTAGAAGACCAACATCAGGATATGTCCAACAGCTCGTTTGTGCAAAATACTGGAGAGGACTTTATTTCCCAATGCCTCCAGCTTATTGATTGGGATAAAGAGAGCGTGATGGGAGATAATGTTTATTTCCAGAGGCTAACTGCACTATTGTACGGCGAAGAGACAGAATCAGACTTTAATTTGATTTGCACTGATGATGAACATGATGAGAGGAATGCAGAAGCAGAGCAGAGAGATAGTGATGAAAAGAAACGTGTTCCATTTACAGGTGAGGCTTTTTCTCTCTTAAACAGAGTTTGCTTGAACCAGAGGCACAACTGACTGATTTTTTTTATGCCCTCCTGCAGGCCCATTCATCAGCGTGCTCCTCTCTCGCCTGGAGAACATGTTGGAGAATTCCGTGGAGGTGAACCTGCTGGTGACGGGGATCCTGGCTCAGCTGGCAGCGTATCCACAGCCCCTGCTGCGCTGCTTCCTGCTCAACACCCAAGCCGTGTTCCAGCCCAGCATCCGCTCTGTCTACCAGGTCTCATTAATTTTTCAGTAATACATCATCATGTAGCATGCAGATTACATTTGCAATGACGCACATGGGTTTGTTTTTCAGGTGCTGGTTTCTGTGGGTTGCCAGATTGAGCATCATGCGGCGTCCAGACCTGAGTTTGCTCAGATGGTACGAGATGCTGCTCAGTATCTGCTGCTCAGAGATGAAGTCTTAAAGGATAGAGGTGAACATTTTATTTGTGCATGTTTTGGTTAAATAAAATTTAAGGCTGTTGGAATACAGTTTGACTTTGTATATATTTTGTTTCTAAACACTATTTTGCATTATTTAGGTCCAAGACTCGTAGAAACAAGTGTCATTCGTTGATATTTTATTTATATTTATTTTTTTACTTTCTATAGGCATGCCAGTTCAACACATTACGTGTTTGTTTATTGATATTTCATGGTTATATGCTTCATCTTATGGACCTGTTAGCAATGGGTGTGGCTGAAATGGGTGTGGCCAAAGCCATTCATTAGAAGGGGTGTTCGCTAATGGCGTGTAGATTAACGGAACCGAATTGGATTAAATGACACAAGAACTATCTTCCACTCAAGCTTTATCTACGGTTTGGCCAAATTGTGCTAAAACTAGCAATTGACATAAAACAGTTTCCTCCATTTGTCTGCCCCTTCCCCCTGACTCTCACTGTCTCTCAGAACGGGATTTCCTGCCGGAAAACGGACTCGGCTGGTTTCTCAACGGGCACGCCTCTGGACGGCTTCTGAAATCTCTTCCTCCATGTCCCAAGATCCCTTCTCAGTCCAGGAACAGTGTGTTTGCCACATTCCTTTATGCTGAGTTCTTGAAAGAGCTGGCAGCCATCGCACAGGAACACTCCATACGTCCGGACTCTCTCATGGAAGAGTAGAAGAAAATACAAAATCCTCAGTGCGATTTGCATCCAAATTTAAGCAAGCGTATGTGTCATTAAATGCTTATTACCTAAATTGTTTAGTTGCTGGGACGAAATCTTCTTCATTTCCCTATATTTCTTTATTCAGTTTTATTTGGACATTTTTGGTTTTCTAAATCATGTGAATTTTCATCTGATACTGATACATCAATTATAGCTCTTTGTCAACAGTGATCTAGATAAGGCTGCAAATTAACGGTGGAGTCAGTAATTTGTTAAAGTGTTTATATACATGTACTAATCACATGAGTTCACAGATACCCTGTAACGTATGTCATTTACACAATTACCCTGCACTTTTTGTTTTGTTTTGTTATTTAATTTCAGTTTTCTCATCAGATGAAACAAAGCTTCTCAGCTCAGCTCCTTTTTTTCTAAAAAGCCACTCTAAACGTGTTGTTAAGGGAAAGAGAATGGTTTGTTAGTGTTTTCATTGCCATCGTAATTCACCTCAAAAAATACAAACTGCTTCTTTAACAGCTTTATTACCGTACCATGTTAACACACATGATACTAGCTTGTATGGTTGGGGGGTTGAAGATACTCTAGTTGTTTGCTTTGTTTTGTGTGCAGTGTGTATTTATGAATGCACTTACAGTAGTTATATATGTATGGAATATTTATTTCATTTGTACTTTTGTTTTATGGTGTTCTTTGTATTTTGGACAGTAAACAAGACAAAGACCTATTTTCTGATTGTTATTACATTGTAAAGTGTGTGTGTGTGTGTAGTAACTAAACTTTAATATACATTTGGCCAAAATTTTATTCATGCAGTTTGCACTCAAGTGTAAGTAATCAGCTAAGGCATATTTGGTGTATGATATTTGTGTTTTTTATTTGTATTTATTTTATTTTTTTTAGGTACTGGTAGTACTTGTGGTACAAACTGGTAGACAAAAAACTTTAAAAAAAAAAAAAAACCTTAAGCAAAAATACAATCAGGTCTATCTTTATATTTCAATATTTACAGTTCCAAAACAAAAGCTTTTCCAAATCCAATTCCAGAATTTCCAATATCATCAAATCTGTTTTTTTTTTCTATTTTTTAAATATCCACTCTTTTGTTTTTTGCTAGTATCAGGTTCCTGCGATACTGGGTTGTCACCATTTCTAGTGTTAAGTCTAGTTCATTTTATGTACAGCTCATTTCTACTGATTAATAAAATACAAATAGTACCTGTCTAAAAATAGTGTGTGTTGATTATTTAGATTTACGTTCAAATTTCAGGCCCAAAGTTCCGGTTAATATCAAGACTACTGTATATTCTAAGTCAGTTAGCTGAATTACTTCATAAAAGCTCACACAAACACATACGTATTACAGTGTTGAAATGTTATAGTACATTTTTATTAAAGCTTTGCTCATAAATACAAACTGCAACCCTGTCATGTTATTTAAGAGATAATATAACACCTTCAGTGCAAGTTCAACATCAACTTTTACAAAGCAAACCATATTAAACACCACTGCACTACAGCGCACGCAGTTCGAACATCGGAAAGTCGCGATATAATTTCAAAAACACTCATTGCAATACAAGCTTTATGTTTGCTTTCATCTCGTATCCATTATGGCATGTTTTAGTGTGTGTTGATTGTGTTTACAGCTTGTAAATATGATTAGCATTTGCTCTGTGTGTGTGTATGTGTGTATGTGTGTGTTGTTTGTTTGCCGATGTGTGTTTTATCTATACGCTACAACTATGACTTAACTCCTGCATTCTGATTGGTCGTTGCAGGAACTGTGCAACTGTCACTCCTCCAGGAGGAGGAGTTAAAGCCAGTGGGGGCAGAGTGAGAGCGAGGTGTGTCTGTTTGGCCGAGGCCCTGGTACTGCCCCTTTGGGGAGGCGGGGACAGAGAGGGGGTCGACGCCCAATCGCTCATGAGACGCTCCTGAGAGGAGGCCAGTGTGCTCGCCCTGCACAATATCCACTTCAGAGCCAAAGAACAGCTTACGGGGACGTCCGAGCACCGTGCGCCCTGCAGCACACAACCACACACACACTCTTAAAAACAATGCAGTGTGACAATATCCAATTGTCGCAATATAGCTTAATAAAGAACTCAGAAATACTCTTGCTGTACCAAGCTATCATCATTCTATGCTATAAAATGTTTAAAAACAGTGCAGAAGAGATACAGAAGAGTTACAGAAGAATACATCCACATGTTGTGGAGAGAGAAACAGATAGATAAGAGATTGAGAGACACGGCGAGATAGTCAGAAAAAAACAAAGAGACAGATACAGACGGAAACTGATAGAAAGTGAAAGAAAGGGTGATGGACAGAGAGAGAGAGAGAGAAGTATACAGAGATAATGGCAGAAAGAGACAGAGAGAGAAGAAGGAGAAGGAGAAGGATACATACACACATTGCAGAGAGTGTCTGAGAGAGAAAGGAATGGAGACAGACAGACAGAATGGAGAAGAAGACACATACGTACCCACGTTGCGGACTTGCTCCGAAATATCAGCTCGTATATCAGAGAAGTCCAGCATGGCGAGGAAGGAGTCGAAGCAGGAGGCTTCATCATCCTCACGCACATATGGACGGTAACTGAAACTGTAGTGATGTGCTATGGCAGCCACGAACATTTCTATGCAAATTACAAAGTCCTACACACACACACACACACACACACGTGTTGCAAAAAAATTCAAAATAGTAATTAAAAAAATGATTAATTATTACTGATTATTAATTTATTTTGCTGAAAAGTTGTGGTACAGAAGGTTCAAAATAAATTCAAGGATTATTGAAACATTTTATTTCCCACAAACTAATGAAGCTAAAACAGACTTCCTTTGTTATACAGTAAACTAGTAATGAAGGTTGAGGCTGCTTTTTCATATTAAAACCTTTGTCGATATATTTATCTGTTAGTGCTGTCATTAGCCCCGGTTGTGTACCTGTAACCCTGTAGCTACAGCCTCCACACTCTCCCACTCCCATGTGTGCTTCTGAGAGATGACGCCAACCTTCACCAGAAAGGCAATGAGCACAGCCTGCCTGCAGGGGGAGACAGAGATCTGAGAATGAACCACAGTACCCAACATGGTGATCTGACAAACGGCACAGTTTAGTTTCTGACAGACATTCAAAAATGAGCAAAAATGTGTCATAAGCAAAAGAAAAAGCCAGAGATACTTTAGAAAAACAGTGTCTATTGTGAAAAATATATAAGAACACATTAGGCTCTCATTAGGCTTAAGGCTGAGGTTATACATTACTGGCATCACTACAAAGTCATCTACGCAAGTGGAAATGTTCCCTGATTTATCCTTCTGCATTCTGAATTACATTAGCATATGTAAATTGCAATGCAGAAGGAGAGAGAGTTTTATGGTAAGCATAATGTACAGAGGCCATAGAATTAAAATATATGAGTGCATGTTGGTCACAAGGAATCATTGGCATTTGTGAAATTGATGGCTTCAGATGGCCAGAGCTTTTCAGTAGCTTTCAAATGACACCAGCCCCACAGCTTTGTGATCTAAGAAAAAGGGTGCAGAAGACTGCCATTTTAACTGTCTTTGGAGCTCTGTTTTGGAAGAACTGGATCTAGGTGCACTCTTCTGTGCTTGCCCCGTTACCTCACCTTCACAAATGCTTGTGGACCAGAACTCAGCAATAGTTCCCACTACTAGTGTTGGTTGAAGATGAAGAATTCCACTATTATACAGATTTCAGAGAAAAACAGACTGATCAGGCTACAACTTAAGGCAAATAATCTAAACGTTAGGGTTCCTGCATATCACATACCAAAATGAGGCAAACACCACCATTTTGACACAGAGGAACTTCCCAACAGGTTTTAAAGGGCTCAGCTCTTCCTTCAGACTGCGGTAGAACAGCAGAAGGCAGTACATTGCAAACTGAAAACACACAGAGTATATGTTTAAATGTTAGGACCTGCATTGACTCAAGTGTCAAGTATCGGCAAAAAATGCAACTCGAAAACTGTTAACTACTCTGCCTGGAAGAAAGAATTTACAGATTTACATCTGACTTTTAAAAAGTACTGACACTGTTGACTCATTCCAAAATGTCTCCTCACAGAAAACTTCACCATATTAACCATTTTAGTTTTTTGTTGGCAGACATAACCTTGTGCAAGTTATTATAGAAAATAACACCTTCTGAATCAGGAATTCAACACCCCTGTGATATAGAGTCAATTTATTTACTAATTAACTTATCCTTAGATAAGAAAGTGCAATCAAAAGATGAATACCAGCTGGGAGGCGTTGTTGACGATGACGAGGTAAGTCCAGGCATTCCTGAAGCTGAAGTTTCCCTCATCATAGACTCCAAACAACTGACACACGCTAGAGATAAAGAAGAAACATCACAGGGTTTTGTGTGTATTTACAGGTGTATGTATTCACTAATAGTAATAGTTGAAAGACGTTCTCTTACAGCGCTATGACAGTAGTAACAGGTCTGACGACGGTGTACTGCAGAACTCCCAGTTTACACCTGAATAGAAGAACCCTGGGAATGGGAATATGAATTATAGTTATTCATTGTTTTGCAATAGCTTTACAAGGCAGACTAAAAAAGCAATATACATACAGAGTCAGTCAAAACAATGTATACACACTTCAGGAACATTTCTAGACATAAATGTGTGGAAGCTAATGGCCACCACTTTCCAAACAATCCCAATTTTGTTGACAAAAATCTGACTTTAAATGTTAGTTTACAGGTCTGTGGTATCAGCACTTAACTAGGTCCCCCAGACCACCAGGGGGTGCCAAGATTTTTAAAACATGCAGAAAAGCACACTTTACTACTATTTGGTGAAAAGGTTCATGTATGAGGCAGGCAGAGAGGTAGCCACTTGTGGTGTGAAAAGAATAGAAACTGCAATTTATGTCATGAAATTAGTTAACTAACTTCAGAAGAGCATAAAGTGGTGAACGTAAAGCGTTTATATTTATATATGCGGAAAAAAGCATAAGAGGAGAAGTGGACCCAAAATTCAATGGAAGAAACTAATGCTAATTAATTGGATTGAGGCAATTTGGAAAAATTGGCTAGCTAGTAATAGAGTAATAAATATTAGCACTAGCAAATTAGTATTACCTATGACAACAGTAGCCTGTTGAATTTACATTTTTTGTAGTTTGAAATTTGTATTGTTTATTAACCAGTTTTTAACCCTCATCCAAGATAATGAAGTATAAATTCTTTTCATTCTTGTGTGTATAATAATACTGTTTGGTGTAAGTCATGGACTGATGAGTACATTGTTGCTTTGGACTTATATGTTCAGAAACAGTCCAGTTAGTCTGGCTTGTCCTGCGTGATTACAGCCTCCAAGGAAGTTATGTTTTAAGTGCAGTTTGTTTGACTATAAGCAGGATTATGCAAAAACTACTAGCCCAATTTTCGTAAAATTTGGTGGAAAGGTTTGGCATGGGCCAAAGAAGAACCCACCATATTTTGGAGCGGATCTGACTCACGGTACGGTTCAAGGAATTTCGTTCCTCTTTTGATAACATTGCAAAATATGACATTTGGCCTCAGCAGAAGTCTGCGTTCTCTGAGTGCCCTTCTAGTATTTAATATCGATTGGGTGTAGTGTTGCAAATGGTACTGCGACCAGCAAGTAGGGGGGATTTTTGGTACTTACTGTGTTTTGTAAGTGCTGCAATGTGTGTGTTTGTTTGTGTGTGTGTGTGTGTGAAAAAGCATGTGCACTCACTCTCCCATGGCCCATGGTGGACAGCAGCAGAAAGGGGGCAGAAGCGAGCGCTGTTCCTGAGCCTCTAAAATAAGTGCCAGGTTCAGGTACTGCGTCTCCAAGAAGTTCAAGAGGAACATCAGGAAGTTATAGATGACATACGCCTCATAGCATTCGCGACAAGTGTCCACATAGATGGCTATATTGGGATACTTCAGTGCAATCCACTGCAAGGCACACACACAGGAACTGTTTACACTTGGTTTTAAAATGCGTCTTGAGCATTCTGGTCACAAATGGACTGCCGAGACACATCGCTGTTTATACCTGTGTTTATCACTTTTGTTCTAATTTCATTATTGCCTACATCATTTCTGCTAGAAGGGCAAAGGTCCCGTGCAAAATTATATTAAAATGCTAAACCTGCAACATACATTCATTATTTTCTTGCACTCCAATCACTTACATTGGTGCGCCTCTCAATTTTTTTATAGCGTGTCGCTGTTACAAAACAACCTCCAACCAGCATTAATGATGTATTTTCCCGTTACATCCATGTTGCGGACGCATCAGGACGCATTAGTGTTTACACCACAGAAGGGATGTGGTTAAATGCATTCGAGACCAACTCGGCAAGTGGTTTGAGCAAATGCGTCTTGACTGTGTCTTGGAGGTCATTTACACTTGTATTTAGCGCTGTCCAGCTGTGATCAGATCGCCCAAGACGCATTTTAATACCAAGTGTAAACAGGGTCAGACACACTTACGAACACTTAACTCAAATACATTCTAGCATTCTCAATGTAAGAGGAAGTGAGTCGGTTACTCACGCTGTCTAAGCTGTAAATTGGCACCATCCATAATATTCTGAAAAAAAGATATACATTATGTAAGGAATAAAACACTTGGGGGCATTCTGTTATAGAAAATAATTTCAAAAAGTGTTGTGTAACCAGCCTGAAGTTGATTATTTTCCATTTATAACACATCCTGAAGCATTTTAATCCTCTTATACCAGGGATTTGCCAAGTAATGCAATTTTGTATTTATTAAAGAATGACACTTCATACTTCTACTTACATACTTTTCATACTTTTTTATTTGTTTATAACTACATATAACATTTTAGTCCATCCGTAAAAGAAATCACTTTTGTTATAATTGCTGTACTGTCATTTTTTTTTTTCACTTTTTCCCCTGTGTTGGTGCTAATAAATACACTTGTAAGAATAAATGGTTCCTCAGTCATAGCAGATCAATCACATGCTTGTTATTATAAATTGAAAATAATGTTAAAAAAAAAAACCCAGACCAATCTTCACACACATCACACCAGGGCTTGTGTTTTTTTTTTTTTTTTTTTTTTAAATTGACGTTTTACACATATGGTGAATCATTGATGTGTGTTGTGTGTGCTTGTGTGATTGTTTAATGACTGACGAATATACAGAATATGACATGCGTAATAACTTAATAACCTCGACCCTTATGTTTAGGTTGTCTTTAGGATGATGACAGTTCAGCCCCAGCTCACTTAACCTAATACATATCCACATATTTTCCTTTTACACACCTCTGAGTGCTCAGATGTCATCTACACCTCGTCTCGTGTGTGTGTTTGTGTGTGGGTGTATGGACAATGAGACCTATTGCCTGTGTGTGTGTGTTAGGTACCTGATGATAGGCTTCTGTAGTTCAGGTTGGGTGTAGTGTACTAGATGCTGCAGAATGCCCCATAGTGAGATGGGAATGGTTAAAAACACAAACACACCAGCGATGAACCACGCCTTAGTGTGTGTTCCAGCCTGCAACACACACACACACACACACACCATTAACAAGTGAAAGAAGGCATCAGATCACTAACGCAGATCTGTTATTCCGACTGATGCTGATGATGAGCTTTCACACACGAGAACACCATGATTGTGTAACTGCGCCTCACAGCAGAAGGTGTGTTTTTGTTCCTCGTGATGCGCACTGAACATTAGAATTACTCTCAATCGCATTTACAATTCATAGCACAGAAACAGTCAACTGTAAATGAGGAATGCACAGACGCACCTCGGCTTTCTGGAGCTGCCACACAGCCAGCGGTAAAGCCACGGCCACGAGCAGCGCGTACACCGTCACGACGAGCGGCCGGAGCCAGCGCCGCCATCCCGCGCACAGCCGCGCCATTTCCCCCCACTAGACACGCGCGTCGAGCATCCCGAGCTGCGCGAGCCCTGTGAGCCCTGCCGCTTTTAATGATGTGACTGAAGCTGGGTCAACCGGAAGGATGCTGACGCACCACGCGCAGCCTGTGCATCCAATCTGTGCGGCCAGATTAGATGGACTACAGCCAATCCAAATCCGGCTTCCGTAATATATGCGTACACATAAAATGTTGATCAGCAAACCTTACTGGGAACGCTGGGAGCACTGGGCGCAAGCTGGAAATCCAAAAATGTAAAGCCTTTAATGGCGCCTGTCTGGTATAGGGTTAAGCCTTCCTGTTTTTAAAGATTAAAAGACATCAAGCTTTATTTTTGCCATCCATGTTCTAAAGTAGTGTTTTTATTTATTTGTTTGACTGTTGTGGAAATAAAGTTAGCAGCAACACCAACAGTCATAAATAAATAGGCTACAATATGGTACCAATAATCTAGGAGCAATCCTCAGGCTGATTTCTTTCTAGCCCAGACTGTATATTCGTGCAGCCTGTCAGTGACAGTCATGTCAGGGGATTGCACAGCATGACATCTGGGCTGAGTTATTTCAGACACGTCTGTAACACGTCAGTTATTGAGAAGGCTCAGGTGAATACAGTCCTGGGTATTAAGAACGTGAAACTAAAAGTAGATTATGGACTTGTTGTTTTAATCACAGTACGACGACACCAGAGGCTTAGCTTACCGATTATTTCCAACGGTGTGATGAGAAACGTTGATCGGGTTTTAAGCAACAATTGTGCTCCACATTGTACTGCCTATATACTGTATGGTTTTGTCTTGGATACAAAAAAATGTAAAAAAAAAACCAAAAAAACCCAAAAAGTGCACTGTTTTTTCATAGACCATTTGATCAGAAACTCATGTTGAGACTATCTGCTGCTCCAACATGCAAGCTTTCTGCATCCATGTGTATATAATAATCAACCACGTGAGAGTGTGTTTGTGCATAAGCATTCTGTTTTTTTCTCTTTTTGTGTGCTCTTTTCTTATGTTTTAAATCCCTTATATTTAAATGTAATTGTATATTAAATCTTCTTCAGAAGATCTTTCTGTGCCAGTGAGTACAGAGAGTTTATTCTGTGCATTGATTCGGACTTTGGCGTCAGCTACAAGTTGACAGAGAAAGCATGAGATAGATGAAGGAAGGGGGTTGAGTGACAAACTATGAGGGAGAGTCAGGGGACATGACAAGGGGGTTGCTAGTAGGAAGGAAAAAAGTGTGTAATTGCTACCATGTGCACCGACATATGTTCAAACCCACAACTCTGATTAGTTAACTACATGAAAGTGGAGCTGTGCTGATGTTAATTCTTTAACTGCTGCACTTTATTCTTCAGACCCAGGAACAGATTTTACTGCAGCTTAAATGAACTTTCCATTACTTTTCGTTTGGGAAGAAATTCAGCACAGAAGGATGTGTATTTAAATTTGAATAAGGAATAAAATAATCAATGATACTGTGGCGTGATGCGTTTTATTCCTTTTATACTACAGCGACTAGCCAATGCAACAATTTGAATTTATAAGCAAATGGCATGCCATGCATTTCCCAAATTTATAGCTAACTTCAACTTCATGGATGTCTGTGGAAACAATTGTCTTAGCTATTAATTCAAATCTTCACTCTTATTACAGAAACAATAACATTAGAGTGAGCCTTGGAGCCTCTTTATAGAAAACACTTTTTGACCAATATAAAACCAAGAGTTTAATTATTTTAATATATAGTTGTTGTTTTTTTATTATTAAATCACAAAACAAATGTTACAGGGGATAATAAACACAAATCTGTCTGATTAACAGTACTTTATAGTTACATTCCTGTGATCGTGGTGGATTTCCTTTTTTTTTTTTTTTTTTAAATACAAGCTTTTAAACAAATAATCTCTTTAGAATAATTAATAACAACCCATTTAAAAATCTGGAAACTTTGAATATAACTCATGACTCATGATGCATGAAGAGAAGTAAAGGTTAACTGGATGAATGCCGTAGATGAAAGATATTGTCGTATTTCATTTGAATGGTGAATGGAGCCAGGTACATCATTTAAAACAGCACATCATACTTACAAGCCATCATGATGCAGTTTTCTCAAAGCATTGTAAAAGGTTAGGATCATCTTAACTAGCAGAGAGAGTTTTACAGTGTGATGCTCGCTCTGCTACAATTATCTTTAGGGAAACTCAGCCCACTGCAGAGGCAATAAAATGAACAAAGCAGCAGCACAAGCCTTTGTCGTAAAGTTTATGTGCTGTGGAGGTTGGCAGCAGTACTGTACATAAAGTTATTTCTTTTAAGCTAGCACGTGATGATGTAAAAAAAATCCCCACATGAATCCAATCATATTGTTCACATGGCTGTTTATCAGATATATGGCCAATTATGACAAGGCACAACTGGAAATAATTTAAGAAAAAAATATTCTTATACTTGCACAGTTCAGAAACCCCCCACCCCCAAAAATAATGTTCAACCTTATAAAGTGTATGCAGCCTAAATGAACCCCAAATAACTTATTGCAAACGTATATGATGTTGTTTGCTTACTGTTATTGTTTAAAGCTCTAACTTGAATAAATATAAGAACATTAATATAATAGAATAAAATATAACCATTTTCTACAATCATACTAAATCAGCATCAAAATCTGCAGCTTCTTTTTGAGAATTTGAAGTGATGTGCACTAACAAAATAAAGTCTTTTTCTAGCATTCTGAGACATCAGCTGCTTTTCTGAATCGTCAGCCGTCTCTGCCACCAATGTTCATCATGTAAGTGTGTTATCAGTTGCACTTGGACCGTCACGATCCTTTAAGTGTGTGTCCTCAGTTGTAACTGTCCTTGCGCAAAGCTGTGCGGTCTGTAAGGCCGTTCTGTAAGTCGGGGGTCTTGTACTGGATGCTGGTCCCCATGCTGCTCAGTTGAGAACACGAAGAACACCAACAACACAGGTATGACTGAGGAAGAATGAAGAGAAAATTAACAAAATGCTGTATATCCACCAATCCCCCACCTTTTCCTATATAATAAACAGTCTCAGAAGTAACATGTGAAGTTATGAATCACAGACACAAACAAATCTCACACTACTATCATGAAGTAGTGAAAGATACCAGATAAGAAACAAACATGATGGACTGACGGAGTGGGAGAACTGAATGAGTCAGAGTAAGCAATCAAAGGACTATCTGTACCTTAAAGCAGTTTTTGAACTTCTTGCTGACGAGGTAGAGTATGATGGGGTTGATGCAGGAGTTTATAGTCGCCAGGTTTATGCTGAAGTAATCAAGCACCAGCAAGAAACTAATAGACACACAGAGACAATACAATTACACCTGGGTTTATATGATATAAATGATGGGCTTATCACAATGTTCGTAGCATGTTAACACTCATGAGTAAAACTGTGCTAAATGGAACTTTCACATTTGGTGGAAAGAAACATTAGTTGCTCAGCAACTGGCCAATACTGAAGCAGACCATAGACTATCTTCCCAGGTAACAAACTGTTCCCATGAACTGGCCCATTCCCTTGGGCCAACATTGGGCCAGCAGAGCCACTACAGTTTTAGCCATCTTCAAATCCACTTTCCCAATACTGACACAATGTCATTTTATCCATTGAGCCAATGTTAAGCCATCAGAGCCAACAGAAGTACATTTATCTTTAAATCCTCCTTGCCAATACTGGGCCAGCATTGGGTAAATTTTGGTGAGGTTGTTAGAAAAAGTGCTCCTTATGTTGTATAGGGAAGACCACCACAGCCACCAAAAAGTGGCTAGACTTTGGGCCATTTCAGTTGTTACCAAGGTTTTAAAGGAGGCTAGCAATTTTGCTAGCTAGCACAAAGCTGGTAAGCCTTTTGACACAATGTAAAGCTACAGCGGGAGTGGTAACAAAAGAAATCTACTATGAATATCAATATTTACCTCAGATGTGTTGAGATATTACTAAAAAAACATAATTACAAAGCCTCCCAGGTTTCTGCCAATACTGGGAAACATCAACATGACAGAAAAACTTAAAAGTAAGTAAAGTAAAGTAAATAAAGTAATCTAAAAAAAATAAAGTAGGTAAAGTAATAAAGTGAATACGTAAGTAAAGTAATCTGATGTTAGCACATGCTTATGTTTCTTACTTGAGCAGATCACAGCGCTGAGCGTCGTGCTGAAAATAAACCATTTTCTTCAAAATGCGACTCAGGTGAAGAGGAAACCAGCACAGAGCAAAGATCAGCACCAGGGAGAATACGGCCTTCGCTACCTCACGTCGCTGCCAACAAAGACACACTCAGAATTACATTCATTCACTATGTACATTAGTATTAATAATGTGTCTCAGCTGTCTGATCAAAAAGACACCACATTCAGCACCACCACATCAATGAAAAATATAGCAGCTAATAAAGTGTACATAGAAAATATTCTCATTTCATTTTTCAAGGCTTCAGCTAAACATCTTCCAATACCTCACTAGTTTGTGTCTAAAATGCAGGATTAAACAATTCATCTATTTTTAGGGATTTAAACAGAAAAGATTCACCTGTTTAAGGTGTTCACTGAGTGCGATTCTCAGACTTCCTTTCTTGTAATTTAGCATCTCGCAGGTCATCAGAGTGTAGAAGATAGCTGTACACGCTAATGGCACGCAGAAGTAAAATCCAAACAACCACCAGTCCTTCGCGTCTCTGTAAAACTGCACACACGCAGTTTAAATTAGCTATTTAATAGTCCTTTTTTTTTAGTAATCTTTCAACACATCTGAGGAAAATGTTGATGTTCACAGTACATTTGTCTTGTCACTGTACCTTTACATTGTCTGTAAAAAAGACTTAACATGTCTGTGCTAGCTAGCAAAATGGTTACCCTGTACAGAAGCTAGCATATGATTAGCTTAAGTTTGCCTAGCCACAGTGTTTTCTCTACTACACTTTAACCTTCAGAAATGTATACGTTACATTTGTACACACTATTAATCTGTGACTGGAAACTTGCCTCTGTATTTTACAGTATCTTGGTATGATGCTTTAATAAAGCTTAGAGCTAGTGGGAGTGTTTAGTGTTTAGTGTGTGTGTGCTTACAGTCATAAACTGTGATTCTGGCTTGAGCATGCAGGTCTGTACAGTCACATTGTTGTGGTCAAAGCTGACCATGTTAAAGCCCACAGCTTCAGGAACAGCCAGAAGAATGGACAGCACCCAGATACACATGATCTCCACTGCAGTCGAAGCTGGGATTCCCACACCTTGCACACGGCTCCACGAGGCCACAGCACGATACCTGCCATACGCACCATACATTATTTAAAAAAACATTAACTACATGTTTACAGGCTTACACGTGTGAATGTGTGTGTCCTACCTGTCCACACTGAGGGCACACAGGTTGAGCACTGTTATCCCAACTGAAGCCTTCTGCAGGAAGGGAAAGAGCTTACACAGGAAGAGTCCGAATGCTGTGTCATTAAACGGCCACCTCATCGCCAGCAACTACGCCAAGCCCAGAAATACACGTAAGCACACATTTAGCATGTCGTCTGTGTTTCAATAGCATACACTAACACCTGATATGCACAGTAATTGTAACACAAGCTGTAACACTGGTATCTTCATGTACCATAATACACATGAACAAAAACTGGACAGATACCATTTAAGGGGACCATTTAAGGAGAACTTCCTGTCCTGTACTGTGTGTGTGTGTTGAGTGGTACATTGATAGAAGATCCAAAATAAGCATGTCAGAATGACCTAGTGCTGAGACATCTTGGCGCGTACACACACACGTTATCAGTGCTCGTGAGTGATGGTGAAGAGACCCAGGCAGTGATAGATAATGATATAATATACTGGAATACTTTTGAAATCCGAATGACTCTGCATTGTAGAGAGTCTCTTGAGGATTATGTGTGCGTGTTAGTGCTAGACCACCATGCTTCTCTTATAAGCAAGATCCAGTGATATGTGTTCCCAAAAGATATCATATTTCTTTATGACCACAATATTTTCTAATCCATAAAATACCGTTTGGATTTATATACAAATAGATTTTTTTTTGTATTTCAGTTGTACATGCTATGGACACTAAGAGTAAAACATCTACTTGGTTGGAGATATAACATCAGTGTCATTGTCCTGAAGGTCTATGTGTCAAGGTCTAATCCTTTCAGCCGTGGAAAGTAATAAAAAAAAATATATCAGGCATCATTATACAGTAATCTGAATCTCCTTGTCAGTCATGACACACCAGCCTCTCTGATTCAGTGTGATTTGTTTATGATTCACTGGGGTACTATTACACAGAGAGAAATTGTAATGCTCTAAAAAGTGATATTGTGGATGTTGCAGGTCTAATATGGTTAAACACACACCTAAAGGGAAATGTAGGATAGGAGAATCTGACACAACATTAAGTTCACTTTTGCTCCAAACTATTTGAATCAAATCAATCAATGAATTATGATCTCATTATGGCAGATAATACTGTTACTGATATTATTATTGCACAATGTCTTTCATTAGCTGGTGACTGTTCAGGAGAAAATGGGTCAATTCCTGGGGTGGACAAAGAATATATCCTGGCGCAGTAGTGGGAGAAATGCGGTAATATTGGGAGTAATGAAGTGGTACCGGGAGGAATGGGGTATTAGTGGGAGTAATGGGGTAATATTGGGAGTAATGGAGTGGTACCGGGAGTAATGGGGTATTAGTGGGAGTAATGGGGTAATATTGGGAGTAATGGAGTGGTACCGGGAGTAATGGGGAAGAAGTGGGCTAATTTTAGGGGTAATGGGGTAGTGGTGGGAGTAATTGGGTAATAGTGGTAGTACTGAAATAATATTGGGAGTAATGGGATAATAGTGGTAGTGTTGGGGTAATATTGGGAGCAGTGGGGTGGCTACTAGTCAGAGAAACAGAGTAATGGTGGTAGTAATGAAGTAATAATGGAAGTTATGGGGTAGTAGAGGGACTACGCTACCTTATAGATGTGGATAGGGATGTCGATGGCGATGTAGATGAGGTCTCCAAGTGCCAGGCTGGCGATCAAGGCATTGGGGCCATTTCTCATGTTCTTGTGGAAGCATATGATTCTTAGCAGTGTGGCATTACCCACTACACCCACCAAAAAGATCACACAAGACAGCACCGTGTTCACGTACTTAAACACGACTTTCATAGACGTCCTGCGCAAACACGCTGGAGGGGGAGGAAGAGGGCGAGCATGCACTGATCCGTTTCCAGAAATGAGGGATGATGATGGTGATGATAAGTGTGAGGAGGTGAGAGTGGCAGGTTTAGGATCGGCGCTCACACCCTCACTCGGGGTCAGAGGTGACAGGGTGGCATGAAGGCCAGGAAGCAGGATGGCAACTGGGTCACTATAGAACAGGAAGTCTTCTGAGGAGTTTGATTGGCAGTGGCCGTGTCTCATCAGCACGCAGGATATGGTTGCTATTAGCACCGTGACCCAGGGCATTGTGGGACAGCACGCTTTAATGCAAGGCTGAAGGGGTGGTTTTTTTTCCTGAAATGTGATTAGGGGAGAAAGAGAAAATCAAAATGTTAGAATGGCACGATACTGATATCACATGACAATACAAGATGGTACAATTTAGATCGAATTTTAGATGAATGTAAATCACTTTCTGCTTTACTTCTTGGTTCTTGGAAATAACAGGTATATTGAAGCCGTAAGTGAGCGAGAGATGAAGAGATCAGGAGATATAGGAGAAGGGGAAATACATCAGCTGAACGAGTAAACAGTTTCTGTTTTAGGAAATTGTCAGGAAATAAGAAAGATAAAGGAAAGACAGGGATAGACAAAAAGCAGGGATAGAGAAAGAAAAAGACGTTTAGACTATACTCATTTCTATAGGAATATCATTTAATATAATTTATCACAATATTATCATGTTGTCATATTGCACATCCTCAACAAAGAGGAAAACAAGTACAAAAATCTGTATGTTTTTAATTTAAAATTGGAAGTTGTTTAAAAAAAAGAAAAGAAAGGAAATGTCCAATATCTTGAATAATGTGTGTTCAGCGCGTGCAGGCGACCTAACATGGATCACCAGTTTTGACACAAACTTGTGGCGCCCGTGCCAGCTGGAGTGCACGCTGTCATAAAAGCAAACGGTGGACGCACGAAATACTAAGAAATTCTAAAATTCATGTTAATATTTCTAAGATTCTGTTTTTCACTCAAGCTGCCACTCATAATATAACTTATAATGGGAAAAAATGATTAGCATTCTCACTAGTGTGTTCAGATTTCTACCCCACAGTACAGGTTTCATGGAAAATAATTATAAATATATTTCACTCACCTTGTGGAAATGTTGTCCTAGGATCTCTTGACTCTCCTGATTTAAAAGTGTCCTTTAGGTTCCTGGCAGAGTGTGTGGGGTGTAGAGATGTGTGTGTCTTGCATTCGAGCATGCAGAGAAGTGTGTGTATGGGGTTGTTTTGACAGCTGGGGCAAGACAAAGTTGGACTCCTCTTATAATTCCTCCCTCCTCTCTCTCTCCCTCCTCTCTCTCTCTCTCGCTCTCTCTCTCTCTGTCTGTGTGTATCTGAGGGATGTGGCTTTCCCGGCGTCAGTTCTTATTTCTCATTTAACTTACTGGATCCCCCTACCAACAACCTCAAAGAGCATTTCACACACACACATACTGTATACACACACAAAGACAAGCACACACATGCACACACTCTAATATAACCTAACTAATCTCTCAACAACGACGACACTCCGCTTGTTAAATACTAACTGGAAACTGTTTAAAGCCCATTTCAATTGACTTTTCTTTTCAACTCAAGCACTTCAGTACAACCACATACAATGTGTGACATTTAATGTCCCATGAGGCACCAAACACTACAGACATGACTGGTTCTCAGGAAACCTATAGGAACAGAGAGAGAGAGAGAGAGAGAGAGAGAGAGAGAGAGAGAGAGAGAGAGAGAGAGCAGGTCACTCTTTGAGAGTATTTCCTCTCAGTTTAGATCAAAACTAGATAAAAACTCATTTGACTATCTGACACACTATAATAAAAACAAAGAATCTGCATCATTTTATCTGTTAATCCTCAGACTACATGTATGTTCACCATTAATTGAGTTTTCAGCTACAGCTAATATTCCTTTTATTTATTCCAGTGGTCACTAGTGATGTGTCATTTGTGAATGAGTTGACTTTTTCAGGTAAGCAGCAAGAGTTGACTCACATTGTCTGAAGTTTGTATTCTGAGGATGAGGATGATAATGATGATGATGATGATTATTATTATTATTATTACTATTATTATTATTATTATTATAAGTAGCAATACTTTAATCAAGACAAATAGGCCATATAAGCATTCAATGAAAAATAATATCTGTTTTTATTAAGATGATCATCATTTGACTCTTTGAGATGACTCCTTCAGGTGAACAGAGGGAATTGACTCTTTTATCTGATAAGCCATTTATTCTTTTTATTTTTTTATTTGTTTGTTTTACTTGCAGAAAAGACAAATAGATCATGTAACACTTGATGAAGATAAAATAAAAAAGAACTATTCTGTATTTGTGATAATCATATTTTTGCCCCTTTGGGTAAATAGGTAATAAACTATTGTTTTTTTTTGTTGTTGCTTGTTTAATGATAATCATCATTTGACTCTTTGAGTCAGCTCTTTAAGGTGAACTGTGGACGCTGACTTGCATGGTGAAGAACCATTTATTTTTTTACTTTACTTATCTTAATTGTAGAAAAGACAAGTAAATTATGCAAGACTCTGTGAAAATAAATAACTATTCTGCATTTGTAATAATCATGAAGTGCAGCGAGTGAATCTTATGAACAGTTGAGAACTTTGAAGCATTATAACGATTGAGAGAATGTTAAGATGTTAAGATGACTGTTTGTGTGAATAGATTTTATATCAGTACGCAGTGCAAAATATGACGTTGATTAGATTACGTAGTGTAAAATTTCACTGAACAATTTCAGCGATAAATAACGAGAGAGCTGATTGGGAGTCGACTCTCAATTGCTCTGAATTATTAAAAAGTAAAACTTGGGGTGAGAATTGGCTCAATTGACTCAGCGTATTCAGCACATTCAGTCTGAGGGTCTGACAGAGAACACAGCATGTGTGTGTGTGTGTGTGTGTGTGTGTGTGTATAAATAGAGGTTTCTTGTCAAAAGGAGATAGTTCTGTGCAAGTGAATCAAGTAAAGATGCAACACTTGGTCTTTATTAAACAGCTCACTTATCCATCAAATATAAAGAGTGCTTCCACCAGAAGAACATCTTCTACCCAATCACGCTGAACTGTATCAACACAGCGATCATTTGTTTCAGGATTTCTTACTTCATATCATCAATAAGGCTCATCAATTCATAGTATAGAAGATTCCTCTCCTTCTTTTTCTTCTTCTTCATCTTCTTCTTCTTATTATTATTATTATTATTGCAGAATTCTTAGTTTATTTTAAATGCACTGTGAAAAAAGTGACATCAAGTGAAAAATGTCTTGAATATCAGGAAATTCATCTAATATTATATAATATGTGTCTAATATTGTCTATATTCATCTAATATATCTGCGTGTTTCTAGACATTATACTAAAGTCATCTTCTTTTGTTGCCAGATCATTTTGACAATCTCAAACATGTATTTCTTGAAAGAAACAAAATTCTGAATAAAATATCATAAAAAAAAAAGACAGATAAAGAAATAAGAGGATTATTAGCTAGTAAATGTATAATGGGGTTGAGGCAACACAATTATTTTTTTCTTTTTAACAGGAATTTGTTTTGGACCACACACACACACACACACACACGCGCGCGCTCGCATTTGATGACTTTGTTACCCCTTCCATGGAAGACGAACATGAATGGATAGACAGATGGATGTTAGGATGGACAGAATACACAAGATATCTTGCTATTTTTTAAAATAATTTTTCTTTTCAACCACTGCTGAAATATCCAAACAAACAGACTACGAACCCATTTCTTTCAGAGCAGATAGGAGGTCACCCTGTGCCGAGAGGCAAACCTGTGGAAGCAATTAGTGTCACGACCTTGTGAACTCTGACCCCAGTGTGAATGGCACTACCTCAAGACTAACTCAGATGATCTCTTCTTTCAGCCAGATGAGCTCATACATAACCATTACCCTGATTAATTACAGCAACACAACAAAGCCACGCACACAGATGTCACTTACAGACTGGTTTCACCAATAACACCCAGCAAGAATACAGGAAAGCCGCTTACTTTACTTTTACAGGAGGAATCAGGCACACATCCTTCAGACAGGCGCTGCTTTATTAACTTTTACTCAATGCACTTTTAGTTTCTGCTTCCACTTTGTCGTAAATGCAATCTGCACACTGTTTACACACATCTGCTACTGATGGGCCTCTGTGTGTGAGTGTGTGTGTGTGTGTGTGTGTGTGTGTGTGTGTGTGTGTGATAGTAGTAGTAGTTGTAGAAGGCCCAGAGGAGGCTGAAAGACAGATGTTCAAATTAGCCAAATGTACAATGGACTCTACTTTCCACTCGGGACGTTTTTTTTTTTAACGCCTGCACCTGCATTATTAGGAATTTATACAGAATATAAAAAATAAAAAAGCACCTACTTGGCTAGCCTCAGTACATTGTGGACCTGCTCTTGCCATGCTCAGCTCCCAGGCTCCTAAAATGTGCTTTATAAACAAAAAATAATAATTTTCTTGTTTTATTTCATTATTACTAGAGTAGCTGTGTTTTTACTCAATTCAGTGTTTTTCCTACCACTAATAGCCTAATCTCTCTCTCTCTCTCTCTCTCTCTCTCACTCTCTCTCTCACTCACTCTCTCTCTCACTCTCTCTCTCTCTCTCTCTCTCTCTCTCTCTCACTCTCTCTCTCTCTCTCTCTCTCTCTCACTCTCTCTCTCTCTCTCTCTCTCTCTCTC
>JAQMYM010000015.1:18432171-18450140 GCA_030014255.1 Parauchenoglanis ngamensis
TTAAGACTGCGTAGAAGACTTGACAAAAGACTGTTATTTTTATTGAACTGGTTAGAGGGTTAGTTATACATCTGTATTAGTTATGCAAGAGTTAGAAGACTTATTTTGCGACTAGAAGACTGGTTTTGTTCTAAGACTACTTAAGAGGCTACCTTAGTTATTGGGCTGTTATTGTTGGGACTGGTTCTAAGACTAATCCTATATGTTATAAGGCTGTTGTTGTTGTTGTTAAACTGGTTAGACTTGGTTTAAGCAATGTAGAGTCATATAGTTATAGTACTAGACAAGGACTAGTTCTATTACAGTTATAGTTATAACCCTGGTTGGAAGACTAGTTATAAGACTGCCTAAAAACTAGTTATAAGTCTGTTGTAGTTAGCACATTGGTTTAGTTATAAGACTTATAGACTGTTGTAGTTAAGTCTGGCCTTCACTTGCAAAGGTCCTTCTCTCCTTCCACTCGTGTCTCCCTTAATGCTTCAAACTTAGTGCTGTGTTCTCTGTACACCAGCAAAGTGAGTATATCATTAGTTATTATCTATCAAGTTATTATCTATATGTAGTTGCTTGCTCTATGTGTTGTTTTTGATTTTACTAGCCTGCAGAGAAAAGAAATGAAAAGACCCAACCGAGGCTCTGCTGCGAGGGAGAGGATCCAAACCACCACGATGAATGCGGATGAAATAGCGCAGTGAGTGTTTATTTGTTTAACAGGGACAGTGGACCCTTAGTGAAGGTCTTACTGTTCCTACATCTCACCTGTAGTCCCTCAGCTAATGTAAAGAAATGTACAGAAGTGTGAAAGGAAAACCTATAGCTATACATTCAGCTCATAACTTGTTGCGTGTTATTTGTTGGCCGGTAGATGGCGCTGCAGGTCAAGTCAACAGACTCAACACAAACTTTTTGTAGTCAGGAACATATTTCAGCGTTAAAAGAAATTTCAGTCCCCTTTATACTTGCAGAAATGATGTGTTTTATTTTTAAAAAATAACATTTTACTGTTGGTCACAAATCTATGCTATTATATTCATTTGAGAAACTAGAACTCAGACTTCTGCTTAATTAAATGGGAATCCCATGTCTCTCACTGGTGATATCACTTCCTTTGGTACAAATTTATATCTATGTTGGTGACATCACATCCTTTGGTATGAATTAATATCTGGACATAAATTGTTATGTTTATTAATCTTTCACAACAAAGTTGCCTACCTCTGCGATCTACAGAAGCCGTATGAAAGGTCATATATTTTGGTTGAGAAAAATGATTATTTTATGCAACATTTGAGATTGTTTTGTTCTTGTCTTTTTATTCAACATAATAAACTGTCTCTTCCTCCAGATTCCGATACAGTCTGCACCAGAATCTTTGCGTGTCCATGCTGCAGGAGGGATTTCATCGCTCCTTCAAAGAGTTTTTCTCTTTACTGCAGCGCTGGAATGCAGACCATTTAGAAGCGGGTCCGGACAGCAAACTGTGGCTGAAACGCTCTCTGGAGGAGCAACCACACAAACTGCAGATGCTGAAAGAGTACCTGACACACGCTGAGGCTGCGCAAAGAGCCGGTGATGCTACAGCATGGGAAATTACACTTAACTCTAGTGTGATGGAAATAAAATACCAATCTTTCTTTCTCTTTCTCTAGATCAGTATGTGGAGGTGTATGAAAGTCATTTGGCCCTGGCGACGTTTTTCTCAGAGCCAGACGACATGTGGCTGCGTCATCACTTTTACCAGCTCAGCCTCGAAGCTGCCCGCAAAGTCAAGATAGACTCCAGCAGGAGGGAGGCTGAGGCCAACGCTCACCTCGCCCAGCTCTATTTAGAGCAAGGTAACACAAACGTGCACTGGAGTCGCTTGTGTTAGTGAAGCTTGACTCAATTTACTGAACTGATTCTTTCAAAATGCTTGTTTTAATGAGTTGAAAATAAGCTGACCTAAATCTAAAAATAGATTTTGAACCAAGAAGAAAGTTGTGACGCAATCACCAGGATAAGTTGGTGTGTCTATTCATGTATAATAACTAATGTATAAAACATTATTGAATGAATTATATAAAAATAACCAGCAAATGAGTGAGGTAAAGAAGTGGAGAGCATCCTGTAATGTTTATACATACATACATGCTGTTATATAACAGCAAATTACATATAATCACAATTTCTTTTAATATAGCAAAGAACATGGCATGCATTTTATCCATTTATAGTTACAGTCTGAAATATCCACATAAGTTAATTCCTGCTCTCACTTATGTTTTAAAATGTAGTAACAGTCTTTTCCTCACCAGCCTCCATTTGTCCCCCTGTCTTGATGTTAATAAGACAATTATATTGTTGAATGTTGTGTTACCGAGTCCTGAAGACGATCACTGGTCGGAAAACTCAAATTTACAGCTTTTCATTTGACAATTAAAAAGCTCTGACACTGTAAGCTCCTTCCATAAATTTTAAATAAACATGTCCTTACAGAAAATGTCATCACATGAATAATTATGCATTTTTATTTAAAATAAATTACATCGCATTTTTAGAATTTGCTTATTTTAGACTTACTTTATGTGGAGTGTCTGGCATCCACATCCCTAAGAATGACCTGTTGCTATAGAAACGATAACCTGTGAACTATCCTCAGAGCTGCTGTTATAGAAAATTAATCAACACCTCCTGTGGTATAAAAACACAATATAATACACAATTTGGTTGTCCTTTAATTTAAGAATAGAGCTATATTCCTGGGTAAGTATGCGATGTGTGTGTGTGTGTGTGTGGCTGTGCATGCATACAGGAAACTTGGAACTGGCACAGGAGCATTTTGAGATGCTTCACCACCTGGCAGCAGGACAGTCATGGCAGGACGAGAGCGGACACACACACCTGTCTCATGCATGTGCAAGTCTCTGCAGGGTTTACACACTGCTGGCACAGAGACATCTGCAATGTAGAGATTACCAAGTGGCCATTCAGCTACTCAACAATGCCTATGAGATGGCTATAGAGGGTAAACACACACACACACACACACTACTCATGTGTTAGTATTTCATTACACAATATATTTTGGTCATGGTGATGGCATCAATACAAATCTAATGGTATATAATAGTAATAATAATAAGAAGAAGAAGAAGAAGAAGAAGAAGAATCACATGTTGAAACAATGTATGCACAAACCTTTCCTAACCTGTCTCTTCATCCCTTCACTCCTTTAGCAGGTGATAAGAAAATGGAGGGCATGGCAGCATACAGAGTTGGACTGGCCTATCAGAGCATGGGAAATCAAACAATTGCTAAACAGGTTATTGTCCTCATACGCACACTAACACATAATCAGACACACTCACACACACTCACACATGATTAAACTGTTTCGTTTTGTCAGTTTCTGAACATGTGTATGGAGATCTCCACAGCACTGGGAGACATGGAGAGCCTTGGCAAATCCTATAAGGCCATTGCTAAATGTCTGGAGAGGTGCGTGGGCACACACACACACACACACACACACACACGCACACTATAAATGATTAATAGTATGTCCTTTTTTTAATTTAAAACACATCACCTCATTATTAATGGTTGTCCTATATAAGCACAACGGCAAATGTTATTTGATGTCCTGGTTCACTAGGACACCAAATTATTCCTTGATGTGATATTTAATGTTTCTGGTTGTGTGTGTCTTTTAGTGAGGGTAAAATAAATGATGCCGTCGAAAATCTACAGAAATATCTTGAAGTTTGCCAGGAGAACTATCAGCATGAAAATCTACAGGATGCTTACATGTGCCTGGGGTCCATACACATCTCCAGAGTAAGAAAGCGCACCTGTGTGTGTGTGCGTGCGTGCGTGCGTGTGTGTGTGTGAAAGAGAGAGAGAGAGAATGTGGTTTTTCCTTTTTGGTTGATGTTTTCTCCCCTAACTTGAGTATGATTATTTGTGTGTAGGCTCAGTATGAGCGAGGCTGTGAGTATTTTACCCAGGCCTTTCAGATGGCTTGCAGCCTTGACTTGAAACCATGCATTCAGAAAGCTCAGGTGTGCAAGGGCATTGCCCAAGCTCATTCCATGCTGCGGGCATTCACTGCACACTTGAATATCAACATGCCTCAAAACATCTGTACACTCATTTCCTGGAAAGATACTCGAGAGGACAAGTTCCACGAGAGGCTGTGTGAGTCTGCTGGATTCACCCATTGCAGTTAGATTTATGAGAACTGGTCTTAAAAGGTACCAATGTGAACATGTTGGAGCTTGTGCCTTATCTAGAATCATTGAACATGTTTTTTTTTACTGCAATTACCTCATGACTAGCAAAGACCTGCCTGACTGTCAAGGACCTTGCTGACTAACAAAGACCCCGCTGACTGTCAAGGACCTCGCTGACTAACAAAGACCCCGCTGACTGTCAAGGACCTCGCTGACTAGCAAAGACCCCGCTGACTGTCAAGGACCTCTCTGACTAGCAAAGATCCCACAGAATGTCAAGGACCATGGACCTCGCTGACTAGCAAAGACCCCACTGACTATCAAGAACCCCGCTGACTAGCAAAGACCCTGCTGACTGTCAAGGACCTGGCCGACTAACAAAGACCCCACTGACTGTCAAGGACCCTGCTGACTAGCAAAGACCCCGCTGACTGTCAAGGACATGGCTGACTAACAAAGATCCGGCTGACTATCAAGGACTCCGCTGACTAGCAAAGACCTCACTGACTGTCAAGGACCACGTTGACTAACAAAGATCCGGCTGACTATCAAGGACCCCCCTGACTAGCAAAGACCCCGCTGACTGTCAAGGACCTCGCTGACTAACAAATTTCCTGCTGACTGTCAAAGACCTCACTGACTAACAAAGACCCCACTGACTGTCAAGGACCTCGCTGACTAGCAAAGACCCCGCTGACTGTCAAGGACCTCGCTGACTGTCAAGGACCAAGGACCTTGCTGACTAGCAAATACCCCGCTGACTGTCAAGGACCTCGCTGACTAACAAAGACCCCACTGACTGTCAAGGACCTCGCTAACTAACAAAGACCCCGCTGACTGTCAAGGACTTTGCTGACTAGCAAAGACCCCACTGACTGTCAAGGACCCCGTTGACTGTCAAGGACCTCGCTGACTAGCAAGGACCTTGCTGACTAACAAAGACCCTGCTGCCTGTCAAGGACCTCACTGACTAGCAAAGACCCTGCTGACTGTCAAGAACCTCGCTGACTAGCAAAGACCCTGCTGACTGTCAAGGTTCTTGCTGACTAGCAAAGACCCCGCTGACCATCAAGGACCTCGCTGACTAGCAAAGACCCCACTGACCGTCAAGGACCTCGCTGACTGTCAAAGACCCTGCTGACCGTCAGAGACCTCACTGACTAGCAAAGACTTTATAGGTTACCAAAGACCATCACTGACTCCACTGACTAGAACTATGCATTACGAATTAACGTCTTGAGTTGCCAAAAAACCCTATATCCAAAAATTCCTTTAGCTTTAAGGTTAATAAGAAATAGCATGATAGATCCACGCATTTTATTATTTTAATGTTGCTGCTTTTCATGTCTGTATTAAAAATTAGTTTGACCCTTAGCATTATTATTCTTTTTCCACAGAAAAAATAATGAAATTAAAAGAAGATGAGTGAAGAGGAGAAAACCCAGACCTCCAGCATCGTCTTTCTTTCTTTTTTTCCTTTCTTTTTTTATGTTGGTTTATTCAATCCCAAACAATACTAAAGTGTCAATCATTAGAGGAATATAATGGGTTTTTTTTTTTGGAATTATGTAAGTGACCAATAGGGGGCAAAATTGCATTAAAATTATTAAGGTTTCAATGCAGGAAATTGTAAATCACAAAAAAATAAATAAAAATAAAAATAACAATCACACAGTAGAAATCAATTAAAGTGAGTATTTAGGTTGATATGAGAGGATGCAGAAATAATGACTATATCAGAAATAAACTCTACAGCAAGTAAGGCAAAACAGCAGAGCGAACACTCCTGTTAAGTGAAGCAAGAAATTGAATTGTGTAAGAAATGCAGAGGTTATGGAATAATCAACGCAGACATGAAGAAATGATTATTGCAGCATTTATATGATTTCTGAGTTAGCTTTACAAAATGTACAAGTAAAAAGGTGGCATATGTAAAAACAATAATGAAAGCATTTAACACTGTTCCACGTACAGATGAAACATTTCATTTATGTACAGTCTTCAATTAATCTTCAGATTTTTATTATATAACTCAATAATATGTTTCTCATTTTATACAGCACACGGTTTTGGCAGTTGTTGGGGTTTTTTTTTGGGTTTTTTTTTTTATAACGTGCACAGAAATTTTAAAAGCCCAATTATTTGTAGCAGTTATACACCACCCATTTAAGCATCACTTCATTTGGGTTATTTCAAGCCAAGTCAGTTGTCATTTGGGAATAAATTTGGGACTAGATTTATAAAATTCAGGTTTCCATATGTGCCAGTATCCTGCCCATGTTGGAATTTTTGGTTTGTGGATAGACCTATAATATGCCCTGATTTTGTTTAGTGATTCAAGTAGTTTTTACGGTTTGTGATATGTCTAAAAAATAAACCCACTGGAGTACCCTTTTGATGGATGGCGCTAGAAACATTCCTAGCACAAAGGACCTCCCACATAATGTAAGTGTTGATGGGAAGTGGTTCTTCAGTTTATTGTGACAACATGGAAAAAACAATTAAAGAGCCAAATGTTTTTTTAAAGGCATCCTAGTGGTGCACCAGAAGTGTGTTCTATCTATCATAGGGAGATTGTGCTTTCTGGGTGGGAGGAGCATTACTCTCTTCCCTGTCAATCACAGTAACTAGCCAATCAGTGTGCATCTATGAGCTCACCTGAATGCTGGAAACTTTTGAACAGAAACCTGACAAAAGTATTAAAATTTCCCCCTATTATTCTCCATTTCAGTAGAAAAGTGGACACATTTTTGGACTTGCGACTTGTTTGAAAACAAAAGTGTTGCAGAAACATTGTCCACTGTTGGGTTGCTTCCAGGATGACACTTATTTAGCCCATGAGTTCATTATTGTTAAAGATATAGTATATGCTAAATTTACCCTGGTTAATTAAGGAATAAAACACTTGCTGGTGTGCTGCTATAAAAAAAAATAACCAATGCCATGAAGCAGAATTAGTCTTACCACCTCAAAGTTTTCCAATTACACAATATTCTATAAGTGCTTTATCTTTCTTACACTATAGCAATGTGCTAACATTAGCATTGTTTCACTTATTAACGCCACACGTCATACTTTGTGTCCATTTATAGACCGAAATTAAACAATAAAACGAAAAACTCTCATATTGGAAACATGTCGGAAACAATGGAGACTCCTTCCATAAGTGGTATATACCCATCTCTTGACAGAGATGTACAGCAATTACACACAAATACACTATAACACTTGCTGTCATACAAAAATTAGTCAATAATCAATCAGAATTGAGAATTCAGCAGTGTTGTAGCATAATGTGCATTAAGGTTTTTATTGCTACAATCCGCTATAATAATTGGGGTAGGAAGGTAAGAATGTCATTGTGCCATAACAATATAAAGCTAGCTTTGCGCTGAAGTTAACACATCCTCTCCAATCTGGCAACCCGGTCATTATTTCTGGGAGCGCGTGAGTGTAGCAGCACATCAGCGCGCGCTCTCACGGAACACGCAGCTTCACCAAGCCGATCTTCCAACATGTTAATGGGGAGAGGATATAAGAGGAGCAACCGCTGAACATCTCGTTTTTTACGGTGAGTTTAACGAGTTGTGATTCGTTTTGAATTAACAGCCGAGCCTTTGAAGTGCGGATTAAACTTCAGTCTTATTCACATGTAGGAGCAGTTAGGTTATAAAGCTTCATAGGGCTGATATTCATAAGACATTACAATCTGAGAGCATCTTATAATGAAGATACCATCCTGTTTCCTCAAGGGGGGCATCTGCACATGTACCTTTTACTAAAGTCCCCTGCCTACTGAAGTGCCTTAAAAGCTTTACCCTTAAAGATAATTAAAGGTCATGCAGGTAAAAAAAATTAAATAAATTATATTATTAAGGTTACAGTAGATGGTACCCTTGGTGGTACCACCACTGCTACAAGTACAATTTGGTACCTTTGTTTCTGAGAGTGTACTTTATATACATCACATTATTGATAATTGCTGTACAAGCTGTACGAGTTATAGTTTATTTTAGCGAATGAGCTGAGCATAGATTTGGAAATCATTCTAGTACCATGGTTCTCAAAGTGGGATCCAGGGACCCACATGGGAAGCTAAAGCATAGCCAAGCGGTTCTTTTTTCTTGTAACTTGTAACAGCGCTGGCAATTACAACCCATCATCGTCATCATTATCACTATTATAATTCTTATATTTATTATTGAGTTCTTATACATAGCGGCTTATATTTCAAGACCAAATATGGTGTTTGGATTTTTAATGATAACTGAATCACTTATTGAAAAAAAATAGCTCTCTTCAGCAGGAATTTGAGTCAAAAAACCTGATATGTTCATCTACACACTCTTATTATTCGAAATACCTTGGCAAGAAGGATTTGTGAAGGATGCTTGGAACCCGCCTCTTGCAGCTACAGTATATTTATTGATTTCTTATAGGTATTAGTCTTTATTAATAGTCATATCCAAAAGCTTAAAAGCAAATATAAATGATATAAACTTGGACGTAAGGAATAAACCTTTCATGGTTAAAATGCTCAATCACTGAGAAAATTTTATTTACATTTGTAGCGTAAATACAGTAGCCTAATA
Source organism: Parauchenoglanis ngamensis (assembly GCA_030014255.1). Classification (NCBI taxonomy): domain Eukaryota; kingdom Metazoa; phylum Chordata; class Actinopteri; order Siluriformes; family Auchenoglanididae; genus Parauchenoglanis; species Parauchenoglanis ngamensis. The sequence continues at coordinate 18,440,975 of JAQMYM010000015.1, forward strand.
TTTGACTAGCTGGATTATGTTAAATGGGTCTGTGATGTTTGACAAAAAGGCATCCCTGGCTGGAAATAGTTTGTAAACCTATTTATTATAAAAAGCATAATAATGGAAAATCACTGTGTAAAATCTCTATTTCCTGAGTTATATAGTGTAATTAAATGGGAATTACAAGTCATTTGGGATTCAGCCTAAATACATGTACATCCTCTCTACAGTAATATTGTTGAGGAACTTGGGGTCTGTGCTGTTAAATATGTTTCCCATTTCATTAAGAAGTCATGGCCATGGGTCTCAAAGTGGGCTCTGGAGCATAGCCAAGGGGTCCATGACGTTTCATGTACTAACATTGAGGGAACTTGTTGTGATTTCCATCACTTTAACGATATGAAATGTCACCCCTGTCAAATGATTAACTATAATAAAATAATAATTATTATACAATATTGCTATATATGTTATTGAGTTCTGGGAAGTTTTTGATTCACTTCAGTTGAAATGCTTTAATCCAAAAGCAACTATAAATAAATGAGAATTTTATTAAACAATGTGTCTGGGAGTGGAATGTTCGGCTCCTCGGCTCCAATAAATAGCCCAAAATATTATTGAGCACATTCGAATAATGACATTAATACTTGGATTGTGACTGCTTGGACTGTGTTTATAACTTAATTCAGGAAATTTTTTATACTTAAATGGTATGAGAACTGATTTGTGCTATGCAGCTGAGTGTTTGTCATTATTCATGATTTCTCTGGACTGTAAAAGTATAAACTTACTGGGAAGAGTTTTGGAGACTGATTGGATCTTTTTCTGCATGAGGATTATTTAAGGTTAATCCAGTACTGAAAAACTCAAAATAGGAATAGGTTGTTCTTGTGGTAGTATTGCATGGGCCATGTGTGTTGCTGCTTGTCTACGGTTCCTTAGCAAAAGGCTCATGATTTGAAATATAATACAATGAAACGGTACAGCACGGTGCTGTAGACTCCACTTGTGCAACGTTCACCACTTTCAAGGACGCGGTGGACAGAAATCACAGGTGCTCAGAAGGCTCTTTACCCAGTCTCTACCACAGGACATAGTTTCCCTGCCAGGCAGCTGTCTGTGATATAAATAGGAGCCGTGTGCTACTTTTGGATGCCTGCTTTCACGTGCTATTTTGCTTTATTCCATCTTTAAAGTCTTTTCATGTCATTTAAAGTGGGGATTATTTGTAACATGAATGATTAGATTCAATAAGCAGTAAAAAAAAAGAAAGAAAAGAAATCAAACCATTATTTTGGGATAATAGATACAATAATCTTTGATGGAGTATCAGATGACACTTGTTACATAAAGTGACTGTAACTGAAATAGAGCTGTCATTTCTCTGATGGTTTTAATAGAATAAAACCTGTTGATGAACAGTGTGTATTTATACCACAGTGCTGTTGAATTCTTGAATCTGATTGGTCAGAAGGTGTTGGGGACTTGTATGTTGGATTCTCTGTATAATCTAAACCTAATAATGAACCAATTTAATTTTAATTGTGTTGTTATTCAACCCCAAACCAACTTCAATTTGTCTGTCTCATGCCTGAATATTGCGCTTGTATATAGAATTTGGAAAGATGCACTCGTTGAATTGAATTGAATGATGTTTCGGAGTCTTCAAAGTCTTCCTGCTTGGTCACACTTCATCAGAGAGCCACCAAATTTAAGATGACACCTCAGGACGACACACCTAACATGTACATGAGCTATGAGCTATGAGTCACAATCATTGTTTTCTTGCTTTTCATCCATCCCTTTTCCTCCCATTGACTGCAGTGCATTTTTGGCCCCATTCAAATGAATGGCATTTTGGTAATCAAAGTTTTCCTGCTCGGTCACGCTTGATCTGAGAGCCACCAAACTTCATTTTGTATCTCAGACTCACTCACACAACCCACACATCCATCCATCCATGTCTTTGCAATCATTCCTGTATTTTCTTGCAGGAATGAAATTACTACTACTATTAATGTTGTAATTAATATTGTGAGACGTTTAATATTTATGAAAGGAGTCTCCAGTCTCAGCACTTTGTGAGCTTCTTATTAACATGACAAGCTGCATATTTAACCTAAAAAGAGAAACAACTCGTTATAACAAGCGATAATAGGAAGTAAATTGTTTCGCAGATTATCCACAACATTAAGGAACTATAAATAGATAAAAATTTATAAAGTGTCATTCATTAATCACTTTAAAAAGCAATCATTGGAAATGGTCAGCTTGTGCTGGTTTAGGAAATTAAATTCAATCATGGGTGGTAAAAGTTACTGTTATTGATTATTTTCCCATAATCCCACATTCCCAAGCGTTTTTTTCCTCATGTGGTTAAGGGTTATCCGAATTATTAAAAAATATATATAATGTATACATTTCATACCTGTATAAGTACAGAATTTGAAAAAAAGGAGGAAAATAAAACCAAGGCAGTAATCAGTAATGACAGTAAGGCATCTGTCATTTTGTCTTGTTCCGTTTGTTTTTCTAGCTTGACAGTTTGCTTTATGATGTTTGCGAAAAAACAGACTTGCCCCTTTCAGCTGTCCACTAAAGGAGGAAACGAGCCACTACAATGGTAATATATACAGGCGCCCACTCTGTGTGTCCTACGGCTGGGACGGATTTGTAGAACAAATGCCGGTGGCCAGATTTAAGCCATTGTCAGTGCAGTTAGAAATGGTACAAAGACTGCCAAGTGTAAATAACAAGAGCCACAAAGTAGGAGAACAAAAAAAACCCAGAGAAGGATAAGATCCTGTGAGATATGGGGACGGGTAATCAAGTAACGGCAAGGCGACCAGAGAGAATAATACTAGATAGGATCAGAAAACGTACATATATGCGTCAAAATGAAGTGACAGTGTAACATCTGCAGGAAGGAAGATGGAGAAAAGAGGAGCGGGAGAAAGAAAATTATTTTTTATTTTGCTATGATATGGTGTAACGTAGGTGATAAAAAGTAATGGGAAGAAACTTTTTTGGATGTTCTGCAACATTAAAGGCAGCTATAAATGAGAAAATGTACATTTATGGAAACAGTCAGTAGGTTTTCTGCCACTTCATAAGTGTTCACATTTTTCTTCGTAATGTTTTTTTTGTCTTTTTAAATTCAACAATGAGAAAAAAGTGAGGGAGTTTTTTCATGGCTGCTCTGTAGCGTTAAATATAGCTATAAATGGGAAAAAAAAATGTATGACATACATTCTCTAATAAATAAAAAGAATTGTAAATGTTTGCCAAATTGGTTCGGTAAAAAAAAAAAAAAACTTTGGGAAATGCCGTTCTTGAGCGACGCTGCTTTCCCATGGTTGATTATTTTCCTAGAACCGCATGTCCTGTGGTGTTTATTTTTATTGTACTGATTTGTATAGAACGTTTCAGTGACTATCTCAATCGTGCACTTTTTCATCTTGCTGCGCAAGCTCGTCATTTCCGCTCATGTCTTTACTCATTGCGCTGATGAAACACACCCATATAATTTGCTTTTATAATCTTGAAAGACAAAGCTTTTTCAGTCGCTATTATGCATCGCCCAGCCATTTCTCTTCAGATCCGACCTCTCGAAGTGAAGAATTGATTACACGGATAAAGCAATTTGGTGCCTTTGTTTTGTTCTTATTGTTTCTCCGTAATTCATGTTGTTCTTGCCGCAGCTTTTTGTATGTGTGTGTGTAGTGTGGGCTAATGAGGGAGTGGCTTCTGTTTTCACAATGATGTATGGTGTAGTTATAATGTTAGAGGATACAGCAAAGACCTTGCATTTTGATGCTTCAGCAGTTTAAAGGGATTAAAACGAAATAAGGAACTTCTCAGGCCTAGATTTTGTTTTAAATTGGATTATTGATTATTGAATTGTGGGCAGCGTTCAGAAAACATAGCAGCATTACCAAAGCATGCCATTTGTTTATTCCCTAGGAACATTGTGCCTTTAGAGACATTCTTCTAAAGCAAAAAATAGAGAAGAGAATCTGGAGGAAACAAACGAGGCGTCGTTCCAACCCGGCTCTCTAAACTTTATTTGTGTCATCTCGAAATCTTCAGGGTATATTGCGTATATTATACACATACAGATCAAGAGGGGGGGTTTTATTATGTCGGGTCACCAGAGAATTTCAGGAACGCTTTCTAAAGTTCTGCAATACTGCTATATAAATCATTTCTTTCTTCTTACTTCTTTTCCTTGTTTTTTTTTTTCCAAAAAATATATTGCTTGTCCTTGCTGTCAGATTAAATTCATTCAAACTCTTTCTTTGATAGCTGGACTCAGTAAAAGAATGCTGCGAACTTGTTTCTTGGATTTGGCATGAGGTTAAGGATGACTGTGCTAGTTTCAATGTTTGTGTGTAATTATTTCAGCTTGTAATAATAATTATATTGATTAGAAAGACAGATTTTATTGTTATGGTACACAAACACGCATACACTTGTATCTATCTGCATCTGTATCTGGCTTTATACCCAAAGTGGGTGTGGCCTGAATCCTGAAAAAACAAACAGACAACAACCCAGAGGTGGAAATGTCAACACTGCGACAGCATGGTCTGCTAATTCTGGCTCTGTTCTTCATCAATCGAGGTCATTACTGATCTCAAATAGACAAGTGAGAGTTTTTTCATACATATATCCTGTTTGCGCAGTTATTATTTATGCTTATATCTGCCTGCGATATTTTCGAACGGATTTAGTTAGTCCTATTTCCTAAACTATAAACAAATTAATAGACTAAGGACAGGCAAATATATCCAGTTTCTAAGGACAATGGCAAGCGTTATGCTTATATTCACAAATCAGAAATCTAGCATAAAGCCGGAGTAAACAAATTTCATTTCATGGGTTGGCACGTAGCTAAAAATAGCAATACGAACACCAAAAGCTAGCAGTTTTATCCTACGTTCAAAGTTGGCACAAAGTTAACAACATACGGGGCTAATGTAAAGCTTGAGATATACAAGAGTTGGTGTTGGTTTTTAACCAAAGTGACGTGCTGGGCTCAAACGAGGCCAACATTATCATTGACAGTCTACTATACTGTTATATGCAATGATGTCATTCCTGATCTTCCAATCCTCACGCTGGGTTTGTTCCGTTCCAGGAAATCCTAAACACCGAATAGAGAACGTGGTACTGAACAAGAGCGCACGATACACACGAACAGAACGAGAAAATCACGACCAGTGACGTAACAACGTTAACGAAGGCTTTGTTCGTTTGTTCCACACCTCTAGTCTCGACCGCTTGCCTTGGGAACCTTTCTGGAAAGTTTTCCAAAAACAAGAAAGAAAGAAAGTTAAAAAAAAACACAACCTGATTAGCGTCCTCCTGTTTGTTTCTGGATTTGTATCCGGTCATGTACACATTATCTGCTCGTTCAGAATAATTTATGACATCCCTAGTGTACAGCACAATGAAATACTTTTCTTCACATATCCCAGATTGGAAGGAAGTCAGGCTCAGGGTCAGAAATGTTACAGCACTGGTGTACAAGCTGAATGTTAAAGATGCTCAAGGGCCCAACAGTGGCAGCTTGACAGCACTGAGATGTGAACTCTCAACCTTCTGAGCCGCACGCCAGAACTCCAGCAGCTGAGACTAAACACTTCTGGATTTATTGTGTCGTAAAATAGACTGTGGTAGCAAACATCCAACATCCATTTTCACACATTTATCTCATGTTAGCTGTTTGTCAGGACTACGTGTGATCTGGTTGAGTTTGTGGGCTTTAGCCCTTAAGGCTACGTTGTAGAACCCTACAATAGCGGAGTGGTGAGATAAAAAAACAAACAAACAAACAAAACCTGACACTATGTTCCAAGAAAAACACTTAGCTAGCCAAAGAAGTCTAGAGTCTTATGTAAGAGTTCATATAATGATCATTTACTATGTCATTTCATACTATATGAATAAATTGATTGTTTTTTTTTTTATTATTATTATTAACTGTCTGCTTATGTTTGTTAAACTTTATCATTTGGTGAACAGAATCATAAGATTACAATCGGAAGGATACAAAGAGGAATGCTTCCAAGAGGAATGGCTTTTTTTTTTTTTTTTTCTCGGAAACACGGAGATTAAGACCTATGATCGCCTAATCTGACATGGTGACCATCATGAAAGACAAAAATATTGTGGGATTAATTAGCTGTTTAGTATAGTAGATCTGGAAAATACAGTATGTCTGACACGTGCTCTCATATAGCCTTCAAACCTACCTTCTTGCGTACTAGCTTTCTGGATCTTTTAGATTTTTAACTATTTTACATGAAATCTTTGTGCATTAAATATCACCAATCAAACATTTGACTCAGAAGCCTATTTTGGCACTGACATACCATACTATCCATACCATCTAACGGATGTTGCTTTAATCCGCCAGGTGTACATAAGATACGCAGATGAACAAGGTTGCTTGAGTCGCCACTGCTTTTGCACACACCTGCAAAGTTTGCCTCCTGCAAGTGAATATGTCTTGCTCTGAAAAAGCTCACTGTGTTGCAGAGTTACAGGTTTTAAGATCCTGAAGCTTGTGGCCAGAAAAGTGTACAAAAGATACAATATATGCTAAGGCTGAGGTTACTGAGGAGCTAGTTATGATGACACTCATAGTTTTGATTGGTAATGCTGTGTTGTGGTTAATGATGCAGAGTTTTATATTTCAAACCTTCAAAAAATAATTTCTATGCTCGGAGATAGAGATTTACTTTAAAACGGACCGTATCCTGCAAACAGTTAAAGCTAATGTTGTTGCAGAGAGGCTTGCCTTAATGTCATCTTAATATGCCTTTATTTAGCCTATTATGTTGGCTAGTTAGCTGACTTTGGATCCTCTTTGAATCCACCACCTCTCACGAGTTTCCTTTTGACCATTTGTGCCATGGATTATCGGCACCATTACGGGCCATTTATTTGAAGGGTCCATTCATACAGTGTTTCGTCTGTGACACGGAAATGTGCGTCAGTGAGGAACCGGACGTGAGGCAGCTCTTTTTAGCGAGTGCTGTCAGTACCCGGATGAGCTGGTGCGTGTCCAAGCGTACAAGACTATTTCTGGTGTTACTAATGGGAAAATAAGCAAGCTTGTAGTTGCTCACCAGCAGACAGCAACGTGAATGCCACGAAGCGGCTTATCAGCACTCGTCCACATACGCAAATGGGAGTGAGTCAGTTACTTCCCCTGGAGCAGAAAAGCAAGGTCTAGCCCTACTCCTGACGTTCTTACCAATTCATTAGATTTGTATTTAATTTGGATGAGTGGTTGCTCATCACCACTCATCACTGAGTAGGAATCATGCTCTTCATAATTAATTAGGTTAATCAGATAAACTGAATGAATTCAGACTTGCATTCAGACCCCCAGACACCCACCCCCATCTCACGTTCAAGTAGTAGCGGATGCTAAGGTACTTGTTCGGGACTGTCTTTTGTATCCGTGCAACAATGGCTTATTTTTAACCCGAACGCTGCTAGGCGAGCAGCCCAATGGCGGAGGAGGAAGATGCCCCTTCTTTCCCTTCATCCTTTTTTGCATCCTTCCTGGGCTTTAGAAGCTCCTAGTTCCCCCTCAGAATAAAAATAACCCTCCCGCGACTCTGAGCACTGACACAGAGCGCAGACACACCACATCTATTGTGGCTCATGTGGCTGATATTATCAGGATTATAGTTAACTAGCTATAGTAACTAAGTTACAAGCAAGACATTTCAGATAATTTGCACATAATCAGTGTGGGAGTTGATTATTTTCCAATAACAGCACCTTCCAAAGTACCTTTTATGCCAGAGCAATTTGCAGAGGATTACAATTTTTAGATTAATTAATGAACACAATGTCATGCCAATTATAGTTACAAGTAATAGTTACAAATAACCAATTATAGTTACAAATTTTATGGAAACAAGTTAGTTCCTGTTATAAGTAACTAGTAACTGCTAATTAGTATAGTAACTGCTAATAACAGTTATTTTTGTCTGGCTTGCAAAAAACCCAAGCTGTCATGTTGCATGAAACTGGAACATCCTGAAGACTTACAAAGAGTTGACACTGGAGACTCCTTCCATAAACGTGAAACATCCCTTTATGGAAATTTTACTTCATTTTTTACATCTAACCTAAGCTTTAGATTCTGAGGAACATCCAGTCCCTGTGTTGGAGCTGCTGTTATAGAATATTAATCAACATTCAGCTCATCTAACCCCACCCTCTTTACTAAGACATCTTTAAAACGATTCAATTATGGCTCCTTTAAACCTAATTTGTTATTGTTCTAAAGAATTGCTTTCACTCGCTCATTTGATGGATGAGCTTTTTGCTCAAATTCCTTTCTTCTTTTCTTCTTCTTTCGGATGTTTTTTTTAATATTTTTTTAATTCTAAATAAATCCCCACGGCCATCCCAGAGATGGCTCTATTGGTGGTCCGTAAAACCACGACTGGTCTCTCGAGGCAGAGCATTTATTAATATGTCTCAGCTCCCCAAAATACACACACCGTTTATTTTAAATATTCTTTTATCTGCAGAGTTGAAAAACCTGCCGTTTGCGCCGTTGATGTTTCCCATGTTGAAACAGGGCTTCTGCTTCCCAGTCCCCAGTGTTCTTGACCTTTAACCTGTAATAGTGAACTGCCCACGCGATGCCTCGTGGGATCGGCAGAGGTCATGTGATCCAGCTCGGTTTCCTGTTTCCAACACGCAACAGTTCTCCATGCATGCAACTCTCCCTGCATTCTTGTAGACGAACACTCCCCACTCATAGTATACACAGATAATTGCTAAAAACCAAACATGTCCAAGGAGACTGTGAATGATTTTAAGAGACCCTTTGTGCGGAGGGAGGTTCAGACGAACAGTTAACTGGATTAACTGAAACGTAATGCAATAATTGAATGCTCATTATGATAGACTTGTCTCATGGTCTTTTGTATAGTTTTTGTTTAACAAAAAATAGTGAAGAGTAGTTTATCCATATGTTGCATAACCCCATCTATGAGTTCTTAATGTAAGACCAGCATGATACTGTCATGAATGCCAGGCTTGCAGAGTTTGCCTGGCTGGTTGGGTTTGGTGGAACGCATATGCAGGACAAAGGGGGACTTAGGGAAACTCATACTGAGTTTATTATATACACTATATACAGAGTTCA
>JAQMYM010000015.1:18473534-18494799 GCA_030014255.1 Parauchenoglanis ngamensis
CCAAGAATGGCCGGGACTTGACCAATCAGAGAGCCGCCCTCTACCAAGAATTGCCGTTGAATCCGCCCTCGTCCTTTGGCCAATCAGAGAGCTGCGCTCTACCAGGATCCATTTTTATTGTACCCTAATTATATATAATATATATTATGTATATATATATATATATCTTCTTCTGTATAGAAAATATATACCATGTTCTGTTTTTATTTATATTGTATATTTGTGTATGCCTCTCTCTCTTTATTTATATAAGTATATATGTATATACTGATTCCAGTGGTTATAATAAATGACTCAATACAAAAAAAAATCTTTTCTTTCATTTTAAAACAATAAACAGTGTAACATTAGAAACCATGTGCCACAGGATGTACATTAACAGTACAGGGGATGCAATGAAGAGTGTAGACCTTCTGGGGCCTGATGACACACAAGATATGAGGTAAGGCCTATGGTGATGGATTATGCTACTTATTTATAAGTAAGTATTTTACTTATTAATTTATTTATTTTAAAGTCAAAACAATAAGTTATATTTATTAATATTGCTTAATCATAATGGGTAGGCTAATACCTATCAGATAACCAAATATTGTATTGTTTAGTATTATTTTGCTTCAGTTCAAAAGAATATTGTCCTTTCGCTTGGACAGCATTAAAAAGGTAACCTAATTAATAAATGTCCGCCTAGATAACAAAATCCACGCTTAAAATCGTTTATTTCGAAATTTGCGCTTTTATGGTTAAATTCCTTCTGCCCGACGCAGGATTCGAAATGAGGATCTAATTGGTTCGCTTATCTCCATGTTCCTAATATTTATAATCGTTTGTTTGTTTTTTGTCTGATTTCGTTCAACTGGATTGATTTTAATGATAAGTACAAACACCCCTGTCATATTTTATTTTGCGGAAAAGAACGAGGTCCCACCGAGATTTGAACTCGGATCGCTGGATTCAAAGTCCAGAGTGCTAACCATTACACCACGGGACCGCCTATACAACAATCGGCATTTCAATGGAATATATCTTCAGCTGTGGTTACACGCAACCATAGCTACGCGTAAATTTTCTCGTAATATTTTATTGTCTATTATTTATTTTCAATCTCTGTAGTACAAAACATGTATAATATCGAAACTGGCATATAAGGTGCATGAACGCCATTTAAGATTAGCGTATTAATGTAATCTTATTAGTCAAGACTAGGGCTAAATACTAAATCGCCCCTAACGCCCTACATAGCTGCCCTACAGCTGAAGTGAACCCAGCCTACTCGTAGTGCACTATAAAGTCACGACATATCGATTTAGGAGTAACCCTAAACAAAGTAGCAAAACGTACGCGGTTAGCAAGTATGTAGCATTAGAAACTGCGTGGATTATAACTTTTAAATCCTTTAGTTTTTGTAGAAGTTGTGTTTTTTTTTAAATAAAGACGGTGTATCGACACACCTCATCGTTATTTAAAAAGAAACAACATCAGTGTTGCTACCAAAGTTGTCACCCAAACAGTCTCTGATGCTACATAGCGTATTATTTGCTAACTACTTTGCCTACTGTTAAGCCTAAACCGCTATCTAGAGGACTTATAAGTACACTACACGTAGGCTGATTTAATTCCAGGTGTAGTGCAGGTATATAGTGTGTTGGGTAATATTTTGAATATAGCCCAGATATTAATCTTGTCTGTAGTGCACCCTACAGTAGAAATAAACTAGGATATTGACTGAAGGAAACTGAAAGAAGATTGAATATTGCAGTCAACGTGGCAGGTTTATGTAACACTCTAATTATAAGGGAAATAAACACAAAAGAATTGCATTTTAATCGCAATACTGCACGCGGAGACGATTATTAAAGTAAGGGAAGGTCTATAAATAAAGTGTCGTATCCAAAAAGCACATCTTGTACAGCTTGGTGACAAATTAAAGGGGAAAAAAGGGAAAACATAGAGTGTTTATCAATCTCTGGAGTTGTAATAGAGTTTCCAGATCTTTGCAAAGTAGCTAATGTATGCTCTGGGTCTATAGGTGGCTAGAATTGAATAGATTTTGATCAGAATAGAAAATAATAGATATAACTTTTATATAAAGGAGGAGCCAATCAGAGAAATTAAGAGTTTACCCTGTATGCTCACAACCTGAAAACACACAACATTTCTGATCACAAGACTACATGGAGTATCTGTAGGCAGTATGAAACTCTACGGGCTTATCCGGGCCTGGTTTAAGGTTTAAAATTTCTCTACTGACATGCATAATAACATTAAGGCCCAAACTCAATTCCTTCCTCCATGGCCCTACCCCTAGATTTGGTGTGCCCAATAACAGGACACCCTACCCTACGTAGGGGCGCACAGAACGGAATCATAGGGCCAAGTGGTGGGGCTTATTGGGTATTGGTATTGGTATTGTGCCTAAGTATGTGTCTTCTCTTGTCACTAGATGGAGTTGTGCTCCAGACATCCAATATCTCCATCCAGCACACCCTGCCTATCTAACTAAATTTCTGTAAGACCAAAATCCTCTAATGTTTATTTTCTAATATTTACAAAAAATGTCATTGTATGCATATTAATCCTTACATACATGTGAGGGTCTTTATGTCTCAACACTTAATGAAGCATGTGTTTCACTGGCACTTTGTTCCACCAATTTGCTGTTCTTCATCACTCAAACGTGTCTAAATCTAATGGTCCTCAACCTTTATGAGTTGCTTCATGATGGTTAGGGTTAAAATTTTGATGCATGGGGCAAAGACTATCAAAGAATAGTCTTTCTATCAGAGCCAAATAAATTCCTTTCTAATCAGCTGCTTGTTCACTGGCAAAGCCTCTCGTTAGTCCAGAATCTGTATAGTATGTCTGTATTAGTGTGTAGTCTTATAAGTAACCTTAATGTTAGCAAGCTCATGCCATGTTTCACCTAGAGTATCCTAATTCACTAAGCTGGATTTATGACCCATATTTAAGACTGAGCTTCTTTGTGTGCAGACTGATGCTAATAATATCTTTTAGTAGTCTTACAAACCAGACCTGTAGAGAGATTTGTTGATAAATGTAGCCTACTTTTACACAAAGAGGCTGTTTAACTGACATGGCATATGACCAACCGCAGACCTCTTCCTGTAGCCTGTCAGTAAACCCGCAAGATTATCTCGTTTACTCACCCCTAGTCAATACAAAATGCTTCACGCAAAGGTTTCTGTGAACATTTCTAAGTTTGGTGACTGTAGTTTGCTCTGAAATGATCAGAGTGCAAAAGGCACAGACGTATATGTAGACGTATGAGGATGCAGCCTTCAAGGTTCTGAAGCTTGTGGCCAGAAAAGTGTATAAAAGATAATCATACAGTATCCCACTCTGTGGGATGAGTATTTAGAGGTCAGACTAGTCTCATATAAAAAGCAATGTGTATTATGATGGCCTGCCAGACTCATCATTATTTTTTATTTTCAATAATTTTTTAACTGTAATTATGCTAAGTGTAAAACAGTGTACGTCACTCCTGATGTTGGGTAATCACATAATTGCACAGCATTAACAGATTTACCTAGCCTCTTTAAAAGCCATATAAAGTTTTGTTATCAAAATAACGTTGACGTCTTCTTCTGGTTTCCTTTTATCTGGAAGAGGAATGCCATGTTTAAAATGATGTGACGACAATAATTGATGTTGTGGTAGATTTCCGTTATCCTTTAGACAAAGAACCCAGTAAAATCATTGTGTAAGTTTAGTCTGTGGCATTTATTATCACAGAACCTAGTTTGTGTTTTCCAAGTGTTTCTCAACCTGTAATATTCATTCAATTTTGAACATACCTGAAAAAAAAAGCCTGTAATTTGCAATACTGGGCCAGAAATTGGCTTCCATCCAAGCTTGAACCAATCCTTGCAGCTTTTCATTAAATTCAACTCACAGTAATTACTTTGAACAGAACTGATCGTCTTGTACTTCTACTTGTGAAAAATGTGAAAATGAAAATGTGAAAAAACTTGTACATGTGAAAAATGTACTTGTAATACACCTCACATCCAGCAGAGGTCTCCAAAACGTAAAACTTCTTTGCATATATTACAATTTCCAAATTCACACATTTATTTATTACTTTGTCTTGTTTATTCATTCCTTCATCTTCAATAAGTACTTTGTCCTGGCCCAGATACGGATGGATCTAGAGCCTGTCCCAGGAGTACCATGTGTGACACCGGAATACAGCCCGGATGGGAAATCACATGACTTCACACACATTCACACACTTGGGGAAATTTAGCGTCAGCAGGTATGTTTTGTAGGAGGTGGATGAAAACTTGAGAACCTGGAGGAAACCCACAAGAACACAGGGAGAACATGTGAAACTCCACATAGACAGGAGTTGTGTGGAATGAATGCTACTCACTGCATTACTGTGCCTCCATTTTGTGCTAATTTCTGCACTTATTCTGTTTCTGTTCCTCTGCATGACAGGATGCCAAGTTTTTGATTTTATGCAATGTTTTCCTTGTTATTGCAATTCTCTTCACAGGCAGCAGAGGGCTCAACAAACATCAGAACAGCGCCTTTAGTTGCAAACTTGCCCCTGAAAATGCACTATCAAACATGGACGCTCAATGAACCCATTCTTTTTGAGGATTCATTTCACCCAGACCTTTTCACTGGCATTTAATTCTGCCAGGAACATTTATCTGAGCTGAATATCTCTAGCATGGCCTTCCCAAAAACCGACTCTCACACAACAACCTGCTGGCATGTACCTATGAATATTTATGGAACAAAATTTAAACTACAGATGGCAGTGTAAAAAATTATTGCTAGTCATGTCTGTTTAAATCCAAAGCACTTCTTTCTACACTTAAAACACACAAGTCTTTGGTCTAAAAATCACCCCCATCAGTAGGCTATGGGCAAACAAATAAATTACCCTGGCTGGCAGTTTGGTACAGTGTGCCGACTGTCTGCCCAGAATCCCAGCACTGTCCGAGTGAACGCAGTGCAAACAGAAAAGCTTCGCCGGTTCCAGTGTGGCTTCAGTTCTGGCAAGTCCGACATTTCCAACTTATTCCAGCCACATGCACCAGAGTGTCCAGTTTAGCTTAGCAATTTTCCACGCCATCGATGGGGGTCACTTCATATGCCATAACATGCCACCCAAGCATCATCTTTGCGTCTCTATAAGGATATATACAGCACAACAGGCCACATTTTTATTGAAAACAATGCTACTTTTACAGAATTTGGTGCTCTTATCCAAAATGTGCTTTTAATCCTTAACACCAGGATATTTACAATTCTCAATATTGCTTTCACAGAAAACAAACAATGTTTTGATCTATTCTGACTTAGCTATTACATTTTCCGACCATAGGTAACATTTTCCTTACTGTGTTTTCTAGAAACAACCCACAAAACAAATCTGACCTGTTTTCCTTTTGGTCCAGTTCATGTCAATGCTTAACCACTTCAAAGGCAAAGTTTATTTTTTTCCATAATGTTTTATCAAAATGTGTTGAGTTTTACTCACCCCTAATTGTCTTCTGATTTCTAGTTACAAAACTTTTATGCATTTAACCAACTTTAATTTGTACATAAATTTCCTGTTTCGTCCATAATACATCAATTTACAGAAGAAATGTGGTTTATGGTTTGTGATGCACATTAATAACAGTCATGTAATTTATGTTCTAATGTAAAACCACCTGAATTAATCTTGCTAGTTAGTGTTGGTCAGCCTTCTCAACAACATAAGAGCTAAACCTGTTCAAAAAGCGACAAGGTAAACAAGTAGTAACTGTTTTTAGAGATAGAAACTATTATCAGTTTATAATATCAGACTAAACCATGATAAAAGGGGGTAATACGGCAGGTTGCCTCACCTCACAGCTCACAGATCATTTCTTGTAACCAATTATAGTTATAAGATTATTGGTATACCTATAATAATAATTGGAAACCCATAGGTTCAGTTTTACAAGTACAAATGGCCCTCACTGCAGAGCCAAAGGCTTAAGGGGTGGAGTCAGACCTGATCCAGCTCCTCCTGCCTGGATGGAGTAAAACCAAAAGTCCAGGGGGTGGAGTTGGCCTTGATCCGGCTCCTCCTGTCTGGATGGAATCGATCCAAAAGTCTTCCAGGGGGTGGAGTCAGACCTGATCCAGCTCCTCCTACATGGAAGGAGTCTATCCAAAAGTCCAGGGGTGGAGACTTTTTGGTATGATTCAGGCTGGAGAAGTGTGTTGCTAAGTATGCTGTTCATGTTTAGAGTGTCTCTTGGGTCAGGGTTAGGGTAGAGGCCAGCTCTGGACTTTTGGTGCTGCCAAATATCTGCCTGAAATAATTCCCCCTCCATTTAAGACATTAACGCCTCGCCTTCTCCATCTCTGAGCTGAAATAAAAGGAGAGCTCTCCCCAAAAAAAAAAAAAAGAAGCTCACTCTGAGAAACAGTACCCCAAGATCTCCAGTGACTTAAAGTTAATGCTTTTCATTTGAGCTCTTATTTGCATTTTTCTTGTTGATTGCAGGATTTTATCGAAGTGTCCAGTTCACACGCAATATCCGTAAATCTGTACTAACTTTACTACAGTAGTAGCTGATGCATAGTCAGCGTACCCCTTCATCCCCCCCCCGGGCAATCCTTCCCCATTCCCTCCCCAGGGTGTGACACTGCAAAGCCTCCTTTTTTACCCACATATGGCATCTGATATTAAATTACATATTAAAGTGTAAATTTAAAGATGAAGTCTGTAATGTTAGCACTATTTATTGCAGCCGTGTTATAATCATATCAGTTTAGAAAAATAAACGTCATATGCAAAATTACATACACATGTTTGTTTCAAGCTTTTGTTTACTGTTGTTCCATGCCATATGTACATGAGTCCCGCCCCCAGCCAAACTGCTCGGCTCTGCCTGTTGTCCTGAAAAGGCAGCTCGAAGGGAAGACGTCAACATACTTTTTGTGTTTCGGCTGAAGCTGTGGGGTTCGTTAAGGGGAAGAAGATGTTGTCAATTGTCGATGTTTTTTATTCCCCTCACAGGCAGAAGAGTCTTAAAAAAATCACAAACGACCCCTTTAAAGAGATTCTCAGAAAGAATCATTTACTCTGCTTTATTAATGAATAGCAGCCATGAATGTTGACAAACCAAATTTGAGCTTTATTATTCCCAAAATGAAGAAATGACACATGCATGACACAGAGCATGACGGAGACGAAAGAGATTGACAGAGAGGATAATCTGTCTGTAATCCACCTCTGGTTTTACTTAAGAGACAGACACAAACACAGAGAGACATACATATATATATAAAGAGAGAGAAGGAGACGCACGAGGTCCGGTTCTGAGCCGAGCTGCTTTGAATAGCACGGCACGGTCAAACATTGACTCTTCAGGATGTGAGACAGAGAGACACTGCCAAAGACAGAGTGTTCTTCACCAAACCCTTTTAAAAATAACCAGAACCCACATTGCATCATTGATCCGGCTTTGGCCTCACATTTCACAGAGCTTTAAAGAAAACCGGCTGATAGAAGACGAAGACAGGGTGTGGTACATCTTGTAATTCAGTGTAGAGTCTCTTCATGTGATGTTTTCTAGGGCAGTATCCTCCGAGCTGAGAAATGGTGTAATTTTCTAAGTATAGCTCTGGCACATAGGACTGATTCTCCAACCTGCCAGCTTAAAATGTTCCGTGATGGAAAGTTATTAAAAGCACAATAAAATTCCACACCTCATGTGATCATATTTATTATGATGCATGGCCATAAGACACAGGAATATCCTGCTGTCTGGCCACTGTTTTGCTTATCGCAATAAATATTCAGAGATTTGGACATGGTTATATATTTTAAAGTAAGTCAAAAGCTTAGAACCTTTAGTGATTTCTTTTAAATAGCTAACACCTTGCGGATTGCTGATTTAGTCGCCAACTTAGCTAGCACGATAATTTAATAATGTTATATGGATGCTAAACTAGCTAGCTAGCTGATGTGCAAAGCTGTATTTGTTATGGTTTAATCAGAGATTCTGGCTAGATAAATTGAAGAGATTTTTATGTAAAATGAAGAGTTTTATGTTTGTGATTACTCAAAATAGCTGCTGCACAACATGCTACTTATTAGAGAATGTAACAAGCTGAGCTAAGCTACAAAACCTAGCCAGCTAACTTAATGTTAGGGATCAAAAAAATAACATTATTAGTTTTGGTAAATCTTAACAAGTTAGTAGAAGAAATCTACTGTTAAATAATATTACAAAGCAAATCAAGTTTGATATGCCGCTTGACAAATGTGAGATAATTTAATAGCAGCTAGCTAGCCAGCTAGCTATTCGGAATAGCATAAGAACATCGTTTATTTTTCTTTCTTTTTCCCTAAATCAAATATATATTTTAAATAGACATCTATCTATCTATCTATATAATCTATCTATCTATCTATCTATCTATCTATCTATCTATCTATCTATCTATCTATCTATATATATATATATATTTTATACTTAATGTCTTGGGTTTTTAAAAAATGATTAACATCTGGTAGATGACTAATCCCATTTACAAATAGCAATGTTTTGATGAAATTTTGTTAACACAGCGCTAAACCACAAACCGAATTATATATAAGCTTGATACAAATTGTGAACATATCACATCCAGTATGCAAATTCACAGAGTATGATGTAACATATTAAGCATAAAACGTAGCTAGCAAACTTAAATAAAGTTAGTTATGAGCAAAATTGTAGTTGCTATGTTATGGTATATTTTGAGAGGTTTATCTAAATAAGGTTTGGCTGGTATAGGAAAATAATTAACAAAAGGTTGATATGTTTCAACATGCAGTGTTATTGGTACAACCCTAAAGTTGATTATTTTCCTAGAAAGGCACACCCTGGTGTTTTATTCCTCTTATACAACAGCAGTTTGCCGCTTACAATTTTTATTTTTTATAGAGCGACACTTTGTATATGTTTTTTTTTTATCCACTTACATTTTCCTTTTCCGGCCGTTCTTTTCACTCTCTCTTGAAGTTAAAACACAAACGTTGTGTTTCTGGCACGAAACCAAAAAGTGATGGGATACAGAAAAACAGAAACTAGATTATACAATACTGTCATTATACAATTCAGTAAAATATGCTTCTTGACATATTCCAGCTTTGAAGGAAGCCAGGGTCAGAGGGTCAGAAGTATTATAGCACCCCAAAGCAGTCGAAGGGTTTGAGGGTTCAACAGCGGCGGCTTGGCACCGACAGGGACTTGTAATTTCAACCCTCAGATCAATAAGCCCGAAACCTCAACTGCTGAGCCATCACTGCACATGCAGCTAAAATTAAAATAAAGTAATGACTTGTGTCCATTTTGTGTGCTTCTATCCCAGCCTGACCTCAGCCTTCTGAATCTAGCATGGAAAGTATTCAAGATAGCCCACTTCACTGACAGTAGGACTGGTGTGTGTAAAAATCTGTTCACCTTCGAGACCCAGGCATACAGTGAACACGTGCAGGAATTAACCCTGGGTAATTTAGGCCTGAGAGTGTGTACTGGGCTTTATTAGTTGCGCTGACCTTTCGTCTCGGTGTCCATGAACCTGCGGCTGACTTGGCCGCGCACCAAACGAAGCAGCAAGCTCAGGGCGCTCTACATTTATAGATATCACACCACGATAGCTGTACTAAGTGCAGGAATGTGACTACAGCAGTTCATTTAAAAGCTTTAATGCTCAGTGGGATCCAGCTGTCAGCGGTACCATCAACCAAATCCCACAAAATAATATGTGCATTGTATTATCCTTTATGAATCATTGTCTGCTTTTAAGCTCAACACTTGATCAAAATTGCTTTCATGTGTCTTGGATAATCGAATAAAGCGAATCTCAGAAAATGTAGACTAAGAGATTATCCTCTGTAAATCCCATTCAGAGTCTGAAAACCACTCGGGGGCCATTCACGCCTGCAAGGAGCTCACTAAAGCAGAAAGAGCGAAGTGTTGGATTTTGTTCAAAAAGCTCTTGCATGAATGTCTACTAACAAATTTTTTGCAAAGGTGTACAAATGATTGGCGATACAAGAATAATATGTGCAGTAGTAGTTTTTAAGAATGGCACTCAAAATGTTTATCCTTGCTGTATTTAAGAATCTTAAAGGATTTTGCTTTAAAGAACTGCTGATCCCCTGGGATTTTCACGCAGATTGGAAAAAGACCAGACAATGTTTTTCCAATCTTCATCTGTCCAAGATTTTAGCACTGTAGCCTCAGATTCCTGTTCTTGACTGCCAGGAATGGAATCCACAATAGTTTTCTGCTGTTATAGCCCATCCACCTCAAGGATCGTCATGTTGTGAGATGCTTTTCTACTTTCCGTGTTTGTTAAGAGTGGTAAAGAGTTTAGGTATGGTCATTCTCCTCTGACCTAGCGCTCACTGGATGGTTTTTGTTTTTCACACCATTCTTTAGAGGCTATCGTGCATGTAAATGAAATAACATCAGTGGTTTCTGAAGCTCCTAAACCAGCCCATCTGGCACCAACAACCACAGCACAGACAGTCACTGATCTTTTTTCCTTATTCTGATGTTTGATGAAGCCTTACCATCTTGAGAGGAACCTGAGCTCACTACACACACACTATCTCATCCTTACACACTTCATCATGAGAGGTAACATTCCAGTCACCAAAAGGTTTTACATACTTTGTTTTAAATTATTTTGTCACTAACCCATTTCTTTAACCTGCAGCTGCTCGGCTCGATGTGAATGTAAATGAAATTACATTTCAATATCATTTCAGGACTTTACAGTATAGAGAACAGTTAGAGAGAAATCACGAATACGAATCCTGCTTTCAATTTCCTAGCCCACTAGAAAGTGTGTTCGTTTCATTTTATAGCATAATCTGTTTAGGTATGCTTTGGTAATAGCCAGAATATGCACACAATCGGCCAAATT
The DNA here is from genome assembly GCA_030014255.1 of Parauchenoglanis ngamensis. Lineage (NCBI taxonomy): Eukaryota > Metazoa > Chordata > Actinopteri > Siluriformes > Auchenoglanididae > Parauchenoglanis > Parauchenoglanis ngamensis. Next base: position 18,484,476 of record JAQMYM010000015.1, read on the forward strand.
CCTACTTTTTCATGGAGCTTACAGAAAGATTTAGCCATTTGGTTGCGATCCATCCACTGAAAAGTATTCACTATGTTGTGGGCACACGAAATTATGCGTTTATACTCTGGCTGCATGGTTTGAATTTTCTTTTATCGTTAGGTTAAAACTGACTTGTGGGGGGAAAAACAGCTATTATATTGCACTGTCATCGATTTGCATTCACTCTCCCTTCATGTCCCTCTCGCACTCTTTCCCCGCCGGTTTCTCCTCTGTCACTCCGTCTCTCTCGCGTCTTTTCCCAACCCAACATTCCAGCTCAAATGCTTGCACCTTGACCCCTTTCCTCACTATTTGTGAGGAGTGGTTCTGGCTGGCGTGCTGTCTTGCTTATCGTCACTGTGAGGCCCGTGCAGGGTGTGTGTGTGTGTGTGTGTGTGTGTGTGAGAGAGAGAGCGAGAGAGAGAGACGTGGCCATTTTGTCAGTGACTTTGTGAAACACACAGCACTGATCAGGAGCTATAGAGTGATGAGACCCCATCCCGTGCCTTAACTCCCTCCTCCTTTTGTTCATGTTCCTCTGCTTCGTTCTCTTTGCCCCCGTTTTCTCTTCCTATTTCAAGCTGTTGCATTTTGTTTTTCCCCGTGTCCCGTCTTTGACCCCTCTTTAATGACATCATTTTCTGCCTATTTTTTCCTCAGAACCACTGTGATGACATGGTGGATATTTTTTTAATAAGGTGCAATTTTATATCTTGAGGCGACGAGGTAAGCTTCTGGAGATCTAACTCGTGGCAACTATTGTATTATTAACTGAGTGAGACGGAGAAATCAGTTGAATTAGTTGAATAGTGGTTACAGGAACCTAAGCACAGATACGACACTTTATACAATATTAAACTTGAATGATGAATCTTGGAAATAGACACTCTGGAGGTACTGTTGTGACATGGATATATCATTAGAGTCACTAATTCTCAAAACGAACAGACTGGCTCATGTTACACAGTTCATGGCAACAAATCTCATAAATCTCACAAGATCAAAACTCGTTATTATGCTTGGCTTGTACACCTCAATATTGAAAAGTAAGTTTTTAATTCTAATTAAAAACTCTATTCTAATCTTGCACACTAATTACTAATAGCGCCTGTTTTGTTTCAGTGTCCAATGAGTGCTTTATTGTTATGTTTCATTAGGGACATAACTAATCCCAAAACATCATTCAGAATGAACAGATAATATGTTCCAAACAGATACAAATATAAACACAATTAGGTTCTCCAGGTATGGCATTTTACACATTCAGAGATGCTTTTCTGCTCACCATGACTGTAAAAAGTATTTATTTACCACTCTTAGTTAGTTACCTTATCCTTCCTGTCTTTTTCCCCCAATTCTGATGTTTGGTCTGAACATCATCTCTTTTAATCATCAGTTTGTAATCGTACACACAGCATAGTCGGCTAATGCTTACTCTCCTCACCTCCCACTCTTCTTTTACCCTCCTCTACATTTCACTCGCTTCCAATCCATTTTCCATTATCAATTATTTATGACCTAAACAAATCACCCCAAAAATCTCTCATTGAGCTGTTTTCACTAGTAATTGCATTAAAACCATGTGTTATTACCTCCCCCTGCGTGTCCATCCATCAGAAGGCCGGATTCCCACGTCAGTGTATTGTATTCGCAACGTTTTTCTATAAGCGGCTTTCCAGACGAACTCTAAAAACAGAGCAAACATCCCAGGAATGTACATCTGAGAGTAACCCTATTATGTGAGGGTTTTTTTTTCTTTGCATTGGCCTACGCTCTGGTGAACGGCTTAACTATAGAACTATAGATAGTGTGCTTGAATTCTCTTTCTACATTAACAAAATGTCGATGTGAATATAATTTTATAGACTATTATTTTATAATGCGGAATGGTGGAATGAAATTTGTGTCCCAAAAATGGACAAAAAGTATTGTACATCTTGGCGATGTCTCCTTCACAACAGTGTTTCAGATACATGACTTACAGCATTAATAAAAACTTCATAATCAACAGCATTTTAAGCAAAGGACACAACATGTCTGCTTACGACAGCTCTTGAAAAACATTCAAATACTTCAAAATTTTATTATTGCTTCATTTACTGTGTGAAGCCATTAAATTCTCCACATTCTCGTCCATGAGATATCCGTTACAGATGTTCCATACAGAAAAAGCAATTTTATTTACATTCACTCAACCCTGTTACTGGAACACGTTCAACCTGAAGAAATGTTCCAGATCCAAATTTCCAGAAGATCATGAAAAGAAGAAAACCTTTTTTTTTTTTTTTTTTTTTTTTTTTAATAACCCAAGTTATAAAGTCTTCATGCTATTAGCATGGATGCTAGTTAAAAAAAATATGTCGTGTTTCCTAATTTTATTCTAAACAATTCATTTTACTCATTTAAGAGCAAAAATGCAACAAAGAAACAAAATGTGATATTGCTCCCTGCGATGAGTTAACAGGTATTTGAACGGTCAAATGAACCGAATATATATAAATATATAAATATTCATCATTAACTTGCAATCTGCTTCTTAGAGCAGCCTCTGAATCCTCTCAGTAGCCTAGCTTTCTGCACATTAGATTGGATCTTCCGGCAGTCCCATTTATCAGATTTGTTGCACTCAGCTCTTCCCAATTAAACGAAAGTCATGGACCTTTAATTTTAAAGGTCCATGTCACCTGCATGAAATGTCCAGCTTTTATTTGCTGTTTCTTTTCTTTCTTTCTTCTTCTTTTTTTTTAACTCTCTACATGCTATGGAAGCTGGAACATGCTACAAGCATCAGACCCTTGAAGTTCATCCTTATCAAAGTATTCAAAAGCACAGAACCCACTCCCTCTTATGCCCCTCTTATGCGTTTTCTCCAATTTTCAATTTTCCAATGTAAGGGCATGCATCTGAGATTGTGTTCATTTTCACTTATCACCTGAATTCAGTCAATGTTTTGATTGCAGCATCTTGGTTTTCTCATTTATTTCAGGAAACCTGTATGTGGTTTGACCTTTCCGCCCCGTACTCTCTATTCTTCACCGATTCCACCTCATCCGTTGTCATAGTGACAGCTTCCTATTTGCATGTGGTTGAATTTGTGAAGGCGTCAACCTCTGCTGCTCTCCAGACTGCACTCTGTGCCCTCTGTGTGACTTTCTTGCGGTACCTTCGGTCAACGTTTCAGGCCCACCTCCTCTAAAAATGTCATTGACATGATATATGTATGGCGACCTTGGAAAACCCTTCTCAGTTTATGCTATGTATTCTGAAAAATACAAGCTTTTCTGAACTGAAATTTGATTCACTCCGAAATAATGTTTCACTCCGAAAGTGAAAAGCCAGAAAGTTTTAAATATTTAAATATTTAATTCCAATTCCACTCAAGGAAGCTCTGCCTACCTCTACATTTATAATCTACTTATGAAAAAAAAAATAGTGCCACATTTGAAAGAGTTCTTAGTTCGATTATCAGCATCAACCACATCAGTCTTTGTTTCATCACCTGAGGTAAAAGTCACGTTTAAAATTCAATTTTAGGAGTCAATTTTAAAAATGCACTAAATATGCAGACTGCAGTATCTGCTGATTCAGAAGGGGGAGTAGTCCAATTACTAGGCAACCGCTCACCAAATAAGATTACAAAGGAAGAGCAAGGTATACTTGCCTGATGTAGTCCAGAGAATGTTGACGTCATTAATGCTAGCACGTCAGTTGCTAACGCAAGCTGGGTTGCTCACCACAAACCCCGGCATTATTGTCAAGCTTCAGTAGCAGCAGAACTCAAGCACCTGGATATTGAAAAGCAAGAAGGTCATGCTATTCCTGCCTTGAATATTCCATTCAAACTCATTCATCCTCACCCATAGTCATCAATCTGACCATGATAGGATGTACCAATGGGATACATGCAGTGCTTTGTGGCAACGCAGAGAATAAGCGTGTTATGTCAAAGGACGAGATGCATGCACATCAGTAAAACAAAAATTTCTATTTGTTTACCCAGAAAAACCGCACCAACACAAAACATCTGTCCATTGTTTTAGCATCAGAATTGGTTGAGCATGTTGTGGTCGGTTTCTCTACAAATCTCGTTCAAAGGAGACACTCTGAGCAACTTTAACATTGATGGATCTTGTTTTTACAGCTTCTGTTTTGCTACAGACGTTTGATGAAATATGCACCCAAAGGGTAGATCGGCATGGATGCAACAAAGTGCTGCCACATAGCTCCAGGGTTCCAGGTTTGATCTCTTTGTATCTTTGCATTTCCTCCAGATTCTAAGGTTTCCTCCAACTTCCTAAAACCATACTGGTAGCTGAGTTGGCTTGTGTGGATGTGCATGGTGCTCTGCAACAGAACGGCATCCCATCCAGGGTGTACTCCTGCCTCGATCACAATATCCACACTGGACGGTGAAGCTGTAAACTCTTCGGTTCACTCAGATCCACGGATATTCAACATTCCTGATTATTTCCCAAGTGGAAAGCTTATCAGATCTTACAAACACAATCATTGTGGAGTCAGATTACATGCTGGACAATCAATTCTTTGTAAGGAGAGGGTGGAATTCAAGACCACCATCAGTAACATCGGTTTGACGCTCCAAATATTTGTACTTGTAACTGGATGTAAACCAGAAATGGGTGTGGCATAAATCGAAAGGACTTTTTAAAATTCTTTGTTAAGTATGAACCTTACAACCATGCACAAAAAAACCATATAAAAATGGCAGCAGTGCCAGCATGGGGTGTGAATTCTGGGTCTGTCAGTTCCTCAACCTCAGCTACATCAGTCTAGTTCATAATTGATCTAGAGATCTGCATGGAATTTTTTTTTTAATCCCATTTGCACAGTTATTAGTTTTGTTTCTACCTGGCTACGATATTTCATAATTAATTTAGCTGCTTGTATTTCCACTATATAAAAAAACTATTAGCCTAATTTAAATGACTACAACCTGCCACCTCCTATCCTTATCTGTTTTTGCATCTATCTGGAACACTTTATCTGAATAATGGAATAATTCATATTCGGTAATCTCCCTAGCAAGCAAGGAGCCATAGAGGAATCTTCTCCACAGATGAACAGAGGAAATGAACAATTAAACAAATAATTACAAGACTTGGAATGATGCCAAGTGTATTGACAGCACTTAAAGTTGCATTGATTTTCAGTGACAGTACAGCACTTGAGAGAATTCAAGTTTAAAACTAAAGAACTTTCTCAAACTGCTGATGAAGCATGTTTTATTGGCATGAGACCCATTTAATCCAACAGGAAAGTGTGTTGGAGAAAGACAAACCAGGAAAGGCAAAGGTAAGTGGAAAGACCTTGTACTAAAAAGCAATGTTGGACAAGTAGAGACTCTATGTTTAACTACATTTTCCAGCAGGAAGATTGTCCTTTTAAGGTTGTTAGGATCACTCTGAAGGTTATAAAATGTGTATGTGTGTGTGTGTGTGTGTGTGTGTGTGTGTTTTTTGAATAAGTAAAACTGAATGACCTGGCCAAACTGGCATTTAGCACTGCTATAGTTTTGCTGCATTATTTTAAGAAACAGATGCGAATTGTGAAATGTTAATGCATCATAACATATAAGAACCAATCATATTCGAGTATGCAAATGAAGGCTATGGAACACCAATGTACCAGGGAAAGGAGGAGCGTGTATAGAGTTAGAGGTGTATCCAACTAGATTTTTTGATAAAGTAAAAAACATAAAATCAGCCTTAGGATAGAGTGTATGATATATTTAAGATATATGAAAAATCATACATTCTTAAGTTTACTAAAAAAAAAAAAGAAAAATGTCCTAAAAAATTAACATTAGGACTAGGCTAGTCATGGGTTGAACCTTCCTACTATGTAAAGAGACCCAGAGACACATAAACGTACTGGCCGCTTTATTAGGAACACCTGTACGCACATTCTTTCCTGCAGTTATTAAGATTGGTAAACATAGCTTCATCTTTTTCTAATCTTCAGCTTGCCTCAGATTCTTGTGATTTCACAGGAGTGGCACCTGTCGTGGTCTTCTTGCTGTCGTAGATAATCTGTAGATAAGGTTTGACGTTGCTTTTGTCTTGCCATTCTCCTTCGACTTGATTTCTCGGTAACCTTCTCTTTGGTCATGTAGCACTGTGCAATATATTTTCCTGAGTTAATTACAGGTACGGTACATTTCCATCACAATGTGTTAGCCTGTAATGGGCTACATGTACAGAAATCACACATGGCAATTTATGTAATTTAGCAGATAGGCTGTGTGAACGTGTTACAGTGCCACGCTCTCTGTCAGAGCTGCTTCGGTGCAGGGAACAGACATTCAGTTCAGCTTTATTTACATAGTATGTACTGTCACAGAGATGCAGTTATAGATTTAGATCCCTAAGAAATTCAATAAGGAGGAAACCTTAAGAGGAACCAGACAAACAGTAGTGTTGAAAGGATATTCAGTATGAGCAGCTCATGTGTACATGTTCTATTGACGTTTTTGGAAGGAGTCTCTAGTGTCAGCGCTTTGTAGGCATCAGACCTAAAGCTGTAACTTTCACTTTTCCTTCACACAGAGGGCTTTTTGCTCTTCGTGCGTTGTGGTTTCTCGCTAGCTGCTTTTTTTAGACAGAGGTACAGAGACGTCTGTAAACAACTGATTCAGCATAAGTCATAACAGGAATTACGTTGCTTTGCGGATATTCAACAACACTGATCATATAAGAAGAATAAAACACCACAGGATGTGTTAATGGAAACTAATCGACTTTGTGTTGCATCACTTCATGCCATTGTTCCCATATAAGCGCACCCCAAGGCTTTTTATTCCTTACTAACATGATTGAATCAGCTGAGAAATAAGAAACAAAGGACATTCAGGTGCAGGTGGTGTGAAGCGGTAAGGTCAGTGCGCTCCTAAGAGTTTTTAAAGAACAGTTTCTGTACCTTCTGGTCCAGTTATTTCCTTTAATGCAATATCTCTTTATCTACAGCGGCGGTGGAGAATCACGGCATGATGCCTGTGCTAATTTCCCTCCAGTGCTTTCCACTCATCGTTCAGTGATAAAGATAGACAATGGCATTTACACTGGGCCCTTCTTTTCACCCACTGAAACTCGGCAACAGTTCTGCAGCCCACGTCACTTCACTCCCACACACACACACAATGTTGGTTTTTCTTGTTGAATGGAAGGATGGTGAGTCTGAAGACGGAGAGACAGCCAGCGAATGGTGCTTTCTCCAGTGACGTGTTAAACACCTAGGAAACACAAACTCGCATCTGCTAACGTGATTTATGCCACCCAGGAAGAGGGACAGATGATATACGGGCAGATTATTTTGTCTGAGTGCAGCATGAGACAGCAGTGTGATCATGGATTCTGTGTGTGTGTGTGTGTGTGTGTGTGTGTGTGTGTGTGTGTGTGTGTGTGTGTGTGTGTGTGTGTGTGTGCGTGTGTGTGTATGTGTGTGTATGCAGGCGTGCCATGCCAGCAACAATGTCTCCTGCTTGAGCAGAAAGACAAAAATCTACCTCCGCACGTCAGTCACCTCTTTCCCTCTAGGCTTATAAACTGGCTTAGATTTTAGTGCACATACATACACACACACACTCACACACACACACACATTTTTCTTCAAACAAAGACTTATACACTTACAAATAGGTAAGTAACAGTAAAGGACATTGTGTTGTCCCTCACAACAACCTATATGCGTGCTCGAAGTAAAAAAATTTTAACATTTTTTGCATTATTATTTCATGCATTAATGTATGAATCCATTAAACTGATTCATGATCGTTGTCCATTTCTCATATTACATTCACTCAACCTTGTTACCTGAAATATTTGGAATATTCCAGATATTTGGATATCTAAATTTCCTGGGCATCATGAACTGCATAAAGCTAATCACAGTGCTGACTAGCAAGGTGCTAATATCCGGAGAAATATTCCCACTCTTCTTATTTCGCACTTCAGTAAGACGAATCCGCCACCAGCGTGCTTCTTTCTGTTCCGTCTGCTCACTAAAGACAACAGAATGGATGGTTAAAGCATGAAATGAATGACTTTATTTACTGTGTGTTGCAACAGCAATCCGTACAACGAGTGTTCCTCTTCTTACAAAAACCACGGTCATTTTTTGTTTGTTTGTTTGTTTGTTTCAACGATTTTGCGATATTGACTGATGAAAGTACAACACTGCTTCCAAATTATAGCTTAACAGTAAATCATTATTTGTATATCTTAAAGCATATGTTTAGAAAGTCTATAACCTCCTCATATCATTAGCATGGATGGTAGCGAAGCGCATTTTGTCTGTTTACTAATTCTATACTAAAATTTCCACCTTGTTGCTTGTTCAAGAGTAAAATGCAGCCGGCCAGTAAAGAAATCATGTGAAATAATAAGGGATTGTTGTGTGAGAGGAGTGAACACATTCTGTGAATGCATTTTTCTTTTAGATTAAAAAGGATGAATGTGTCACAAGAAGCTAAGTAGCACCGCCATCATGCAATCACACTGATAGTATTCTTAGACTCTGAGCATGAGGATATGTTTTTGACTGAGTCTATTTATGAAAGTCATTTTGGATAAGAGCATCAGCGAAATGCTTTAAATATAAATGACTGTAAGAAAAAGCACACACACACACACACACACACACACACACACACACATACACACACATGCATTAAGGCATGAAATGGTAAATCATTACACAAGTGAGCATATGGCAAGTCTGACTTTCACCGTAATTTATGCTTTGCTTTTTTTTGTATGCTTGCTTGCTTTTTTTCAGCCAGGCAGTGCTCCACTAATTGTCACCATTACAGTAATTACAAGTATGATACACACACTCTGTAATGCTCCCCCCTCTCATGTCGTCTCACACACACACACACACACACACACACACACACACACATAAATTTTTCATTTACACAGGACAACTCACATGTCTGTGCACATGCACTTGAGGGGTTAGGCACAGAGGAGCACACAGGCTGGAAGTGGAATCTCACACTCTTCCACCCACACCCACCCACACACACACACACACACACACACACACACACACACACACCAACACTAATCAGTCATTTGCATTTTTATGAAAAAAAAGTATCGCAAATTGAGTGACCACACAAGTCTGGTTGAAGATCACCGAGTCACACCCTGTACACAGGATGTTATTCCACAGGGGGTCACATTGTTCAGTCATGAGACAAGAAACATCAAACACAGTCACTTTGCCACCATGTACACAATATTGCAGGGGGAAAAACTTTATGTGAATATATTTTACAGTTATACAACTTATACACCTTTTGACATGGAAATGTGTAAAAATGTGTAAATATGACACCATGTTATCATTCACTCTGATATAGATTATATAACAGTTTAATTGGAATCATTAAACATCAATAATAAACCATTAAAATAAAAGTAGTATAGTTTCATCTGACTTCTTCTTCTTCTTCTTCTTTTTTTTTTTAAAATAAAACTCTCATACTGATCATCTTCTTTTTGAAATAAATCCCTCAGGTCATGTGACTAATTACGCCACCCACATAAGAATGTGCAGATGAAATCAAGGCAACCTATAATTTCATTTATGGCTTACTTTTCCAGGAGGAAATTCCTTTCTGCATTTGTAATGCATTTTTGTTTACCCATATGTCTTAAAAATAATCTTAGTGTTCAGTTAAAAAGGAAACGTTTGAGGAAACCAGTTGGGAAGCAAACACACTAATCTGCAGGCAGAAAAACTGAAATATCAGCCATTCCTATTTAAAATCTTCTTGAGCTGGGTAAACTGGATGCTGGCTTGCCTTAATGAAACATGCAGCATGCACGAGAGGCTGAATAGACTCAAGGAATAAACGTTTAAAAAGTCCACGTGATTAAAAGTTGAGGTGGACTGGACCAAGTGCAAAGATTTCTCCGGTGCCCCTGATTAAAAGTTTTTATTATTATTATTATTATTATTATTATTATTATTATTATTATTATTATTATAGTCGTTATTTATTATTATTATTATTATTATTATTAGGATTAATTTAATATCGTTTAACATTTTCGAGTCATCTATTTTTTATTTGTGCTTTTGTACTTATTTAAGATCATTGACATTACGTTCATGCGTTCTAACAAGGAAGCAAACTCTCAGCAAACTCTTATTGGTTTCTTCGTCCATGTATGTATTTATCCATTTATTAATATATTTCTAATATCATCAAGTTCATAAGGACTGGATTGTTTACCTCTTCGCTGGCTAGCGGATGACGTCAGGATACACCCCT
>JAQMYM010000015.1:18498853-18508980 GCA_030014255.1 Parauchenoglanis ngamensis
AGCTTTCATCCAGGCGGACCAATCCGCGACGAGGGCATTCACAGAGATTGGCTGTGATTGGCTGTCGGCGAGAGAGGGTATGTAGACACGCAGCCCTGCTGAGCCGAAGGGCGGGGCGTAGCCGAGTCGATGATGTCCACCTCTTTGGTGGTTGACGAGTAGAGGGAAAAAAATACATATACATATATACATGTATATATGTATATACACCCATTTTGTGTGGAATTAACGTTGAGTTTGAAGTGAAGACCAGTATTTGGATGGTTCGAAAGTCAACTCGGATCTCCCCTGGTAATGTATACTTTTCTATTCTGCTGTAGTTTTTCATGGAGAAGCGTTTGACCGAGTGAGTTCGGCGTGTGGCGGAGCTCCCAGTGCAGTTCTGCTAAACGGCTAGCCATGCTGACACACATAAACACTGCTAACGTCCACACTTCCACACTACTGCATTTGACAGTATGAGAGAAGAGTGCGGGGATTACACTGGCGTGCTGTTTGAGTATACTCTTTAGGACGCTAGAGCGCTGTTGCCAGTGCAGTTAATCGTTAGTTTCGCTACTGCTAAGGACAAAATGCGCCAGGAAACTTGTCCTAGTTTTGCTTTTTTTTGCTTGTTTGTTTGTTTTTCTGTGATTTGCTAGCTTTTCTGTTGTACAAAACGGCAGAAAGTTCAAAATAATCTCCCAAACCAGTAAAAATGGACGCGCTGCTCAGAACTGCACTGCTTTAGGTCCAAGTTAGCTAGTTTTGTTTGTGTAAACAGTGATGTATAGCCAGGTAACGAAGTGTTATTTCTTTATAAATGTGTTTGGAAAACTTTCACAGAGTTGCCTGGATACATTCTGGCAACCCGGAGCGCTAGGTTGAGCAGCTGGAGGTAGGACAGGGGCAGGAAGGCAGGCAGGCAGGCAGGCAGAGAGAGGAGCGGAGGAGCGGTGCAGCGGGGCTCCTGCGGGGCTTCATCCCAAACGGATTCCTAACCCCTTCTCTGAGTGCACTCTGCGTGCTGTGAACGCATCTTCTGCACAGCCTTAATCAGCGCACTTAATGTCCTCGAACGAGCTATTTGGAATGTAGCCATGTTTTCTACACATGTTGGCTTTGGGTGTTTCTGAAGATATTGTATTTTTTGTCTGATATGAATAAAAGCAGTTGTGTTATTGCGTTTAGTTTGGTTGAATAGTAAAAAATAAAATAAAATAAAATGAAATGTCGTTAAAAATCCATCATTTGTCATTTTTATTCAAAACAAAACACCTAAACATTGCAGTAATGAGAGAGATATTTGGAAATAAGCCTCATAAACGCACACCTGCAAGAGAAAACTCAAGAGTTGATTTTTAATCGGTATTTATTTATACATTTGCCTAATGAAAACACTTTTTAACCAGATAATAATCAGATGCAACTTTTTTCCCAAGCTATTCGAATCAAATTTACTTCATCGACAAAAAGAAAAATGGGCCTTTTTTTAACCATTAAAAAAAATCTCCCGGAAATCGGAAAATCACACCGATTGTTTCTCACTTTCAATCAATTCATTCATTTCAATCAATTCTTTGAATACTGCAACATGGATAATTAGATCTGACATCACGTTACGTTTCACACGTCTTCTATAAAGTCGATATAAACGTGTAGTTACACTCGTATGTAAATAAATCACGAAAGCTCACGTTTATCTGATATACTCTGATACAGCTCGTCTTCTTTCTCGAGCGCGTGTCTGACTTAGTCGACTCTGGTCATGTGATCGATGACATCACACGCATAACAAACGCGATTTAGTTACTTTCTAATACAAGTAACTTTCTGGATTCGTAATGCTTTTTTTTTGTTTTTGTTTTAACGAATTGTTTATTTATCTGATGTTACGTCAGTATTCGTTCACACTCACACCTATGGGCAGTGTAGCGCACCGGCTGACCTAATCTGCATGTCTTTGGACCGTGGGAGGAAACCGGAGCACCCGGAGGAAACCCACGCAGGCACGAGGACATCATGCGAACACCCAGAACCTTCTGGCTGAGAGGCGACAGCGCTACACGTAAATCGCTTCAAAATAAAACGTGTAGTTGTAGCTATGGAGACGCTTTCATTGCATCAACTGTAGCTTTAAACGGATAGAAAGTACAACGTGTCACACTCCAGTGAATAAAACGCTGTAATCAGTGCCAAATTCCTGCGGTGTTAGAGGAATAACGCACTGCCGTATCTCGCTGCCCTGTCAGTGATTATTTACAATGACGGCAATAACAGCAAGCTTATAATGTGATGATATAATATCGTTATGGTAATAAATGATGTCGCAATGCGCTTTTATGAGAGAACATGATATCGTTTTACATATGTAAGTATTTTGAATTAATTAAATTACAAGCAATAGTGTACAATGGTAATTTTTTTCCTGTACAGATTTGTACAGTTTAACTATTTATTTTCTTTTAAAAAAAAGGAATATAAAAAATGTTTCTCTTTTTTTTTATTAATTTTGTTGGGTTTTTTTTGGTAGACATTTATTAAAGTATCATCAAACGGGATTTATTTGTTTGTGTTTTGCTGGCAGTCTGTGAGCGTTCATCATTTATACTTCGTGATGGATCTTTTCTGTCATGTTGCTGAGTGTTTGTGACAATTCTGCCTCTTTTTATAGAAAGACAATGGCGCCGTGATTGCAGCACGGATCTCTCTAAAACTTTGAGCAGAGAAGGAGGAGTTTTGCCCCATTGGCACATCGAGTGTTTGTTTGTCGAGCGGTATGCGGTAACCTATGATCCCTGTGACGTATCTCTGCTTGATTGCATCGCTGCAAAGTCTGTGGTTGTGAGTGGGTTTCCAGTTTGCATTGTGAACACGCACACAGACACAGGTACAGTCACTCAGACGCAGTCGTGATCCTGCGGGCCTTTCCCGAGCCGTTAAAGTGCGTGCGGTCCTGGCCCCGGCCGAGCAGGGGAGGATGTGGCAGCGTCGGCTTTGCTCGCAACTCCTTAACATGCGTTTACACACCGATTCAGATCTGCTGGTTTTTTGTTTTCTGCCCGATGTGTATCTCATCTTTTCCTGGAAGCAGGAAGCAATTACATCTAATCAGTCCGTTACTAACCTCTTCTAACCGGAATTCATTTCTGCAGTCTTTTATGTAAACCTTCACCACATGTTCGATAGCACGGTTCAATCTATAAACCTCAGCAAGGGTCCATATACAGAAAGGAAATTTGATTCGATTTGAACGTTTTACCGTGGCGTTTAAATGAATAGCCTTAAGACTTAAGACTATGTTAAGAGTTGAGTTGGGGGTCACGTTTCCTGGCCCTTCCGTACTGATGAATTTCATGCTGAAATAAGTAAATAAAAATGTAAAAAAAAAAAAATTATATATATATATCCATAGAATAGAGATATCACATTTTTCTGATACTGAATGCATGAGTATCCGTTGATATCTGATATTGTTTTCTTTTAAAAACTACTACAAAGTTTTTAAATGATTTAAGAAAAAAGAAAAAAAGCAAACCGAACCACAGGAGAACTACATACCTGAAAACATGACTTAGACAAAACTGCAGCTTTCATGAAAAAACCACTTGTAACGTAGAAAAGATAAATATAATAAAAATCAATCCTTAGATCCTAAAAAAGCAGTCAAGTCTTTATAGGTAAACATTTTCACTTCCAAAATGAAAAGAAAAAAAAAACACTTTTTGAAATCCCAATCTTTTGCGTTGGTTACAGGGATCGGATCACGCTGTTCTCTCTGCTGTCTCATCCGCCATTTTATGCTGCTCCTGGGCATCAGATCGCCGCTTTCTCTGCACAGCAATTACTTTATAGTTTCATTTTGAGCAGAAACTAAGGAGCAATAGTATAATTAATATTTTTTCTGGGACACGAACAGCTTTCAGTCGCAAGAGAACCACATCTTAGTGCACCTTTGTCTCGGCTACGCAAAGTTTCACTCTTAAATGAATAACCATCATAGTCATCGTTTTGATTGACTAATCTCTCTAAAGTCGGTTTAGGGAAATAGGCGCGTTTATGCCGTGAATCGTATGTAAAGATCTGGAAAACGCCTTTTCGAAACGTAATAGCTCCTGCGTAAACACGTTTCTGCTGAGTATGAATGTATTTTGTGATTTTTGGGACGTGAACAGTGTCATACAGTCAGTTAAGTAAGGAATAATACACAACCAATGTACTGGCACTGTATAGTAGTAAAATAATCAATGATGCAGCGCTGTGATGAGGCTCAACGTGAGTTTTATTCCGATTATACCACAGTAATGGGCAGTTTTTATATTTGACAGAACGACACATATGTTTGTAGTCACGTTGAACAGTTTAAATGTCGTCAAACATTCAAGAAACTAGCTATTTCCCGTCACCACTTATTATATTATAGCATCTGTAAACAGTCATTCCCTCACCAGGTTTTCTTTTCTCTCTTGAAGCTAATTAGGCAGCTTGTCTTGGTAAAAGTTGACTGTTACGTGCTGAAAACCGACTGTGACGAAGTACAACCTTTGCTAAACAAATAGAAAAGCCCACTTGTAAGTATAAAAATGCTAATGTGTTGAAATAAGTGTATTAAAGGTGCAGTTATCAATTGTTGATATTTGAACTCAACAGCCAAACAAATACACACCTCCCTTCAGTGCTTCAGAAGCTCCGCCCCCCCAAATTCAAGGACACACATTGCTAAGGTAACGACACAAACGATGACACCCGGATCTTTCCCGCTTCCCCTTCCCCTGTCCTGCGTTTGGCTGGACCACACCCCCTGTTACTGATTGGCTGGATTAGTGTTGCGTAGCTCGGTCTGATGTACTTCCTTTGCTTCCCCGTTTAGAGTCAGGGCTGAGAACGAGCACCGGATTTTTTTCCGCGCACACTGAATAGACATCTAGCGGACCGTGAAGAGGTATTCGCTAAATCTGACAAAAAGTGCGTTGGCTCAGAAACTGCACCTATAACATAAGCCTTGAAGATGGAGCAATTGTGAAAGCCGCTGTTATAGAAAATAACAGAATCAGCACCTTCCGACCAATCAGATTCGAGAATTCATCAACACGGTGGTATCAAATTTTGTACGTCATCATGACGGATCTCCCTTATTCATAGCTAAAGGTGGCCTTCGCATGGGTTAGACACCGTTTTGTCTTAGAACAGTTTAAAAGGTAAGGTTTTTTTTTCTGTATACAGTGAAAATCATTGTCAATTTTTGCGATAAAGTTGCTACTTTATCTCAGACATCCACAACATTTTCATACCGTGTATTCATTCACATTCTAAGTGGCAGCTCGGATGAATTACAGGTACTAACAGCTCTAAAAAAAAAAAAAGCTCCAAGCCTGGTTCTTCTTCAATTACTTGGAGGTTTTAAGGAGCTGTTAACAGCGTTGTTAATTCAGTGCGCAGGGAACCTCAGTGCTCAGGGGTGGGATGAGAAGAGTATTATTTCTGTGTAGGCTAAAGCTTTGTTGACAAAAGTCTACAAAAATAAATGGCCTAAAACATACATTCTATTATTATTATTATTATTGTTATAATTTTTTTTTTTTTTTTTACGAATTCAGTGTAAATTTTAAGATTAAATCTGTTAGAGTTTGGTGTTATTGTTTATGAAAGAGAGGGGCGGGGCCATTCTGAAACCCATCAGTATCATCGTTGGATAAAAGTGATCACTGAGGTGGCGCAGGATTGATTTGCCGTCATGCTGTCCTCTACTCTAAGGGGATAAGTGAAGCCAAAAAATAAGTAATTGCCCCCCCGTAGCATAACAGAGCCATAGTTTTTCCTTTAATTTGTCAACCATGTGTTTTCTATCAGGATCACGGATACGGTATTGTAAACAAACAGTGATTTTTTTTAGTGAGTTACGGATTATTTTATTTTGTTGATTAGTTATATTATTCGGTGTTGAAAATCATTCGTGATGATGTGAAATACTTTTCACTACAATTATCATATAGTTATGTGGTTAGGAATGAAGAATAGTTAACGGTAAATGAAATCGAGTCTACTATTATAGGTGATATTTCTTCCATGAAATTCGAAGCCAACTCTTTTCATGTCGCACAGCAGTGTAACACACTTGGAGAAAAGCGCTATTCGTCCTCTTCCGCATACACGAGCTCACAGGCGCCCACGATTCTTTAGTGTTACTCTGATTGACAAGCGAGAGAGCACAATTCAGTCCCGCCCACCCAGAGATCTCGCTTAAAATCCCGCCCATGAATGGACGAGGCATTCAAACTCGGGATCTCCCGACCTTCTCCCACTCACAAGCTTTATTTTTCACGGGACGGTTGGAGTTAGCATGACCTTGCCCTGGTGTATCTTCCAGCATTGGATTGCTTTTATGATTGTTGTTGATTATGTCGCAAAGCTCATCAGGGGGACCCCTTTCACTCAAATGAATTGCACACAACCCCTTCACTCGATCACGACTGATTTCATAAACATTAGCCTACGTTATTGTGTTCAATAGCGTTCACAGCCGTAGAGCTTTTTTTATTCCACCCACAAAGCACGTTATGTCCAATTTGACAATCTGATGCATGTGACCAGGCTAGTAACTATAAGAACTCAATAATAAGTTACTTTGATAGTGGTGGGTTTGGATTTCCACCACTGCAGGAAATTGTAGCTCTCCTGGCTATGCATCACGGACCTCACTTTAAGAACCACAGCTGTAAAGGTCTGCACCGGAGGTGTTTATGCTTGCGGTTTGCTTGTGTGACTTGATCCCAGATAAAGATTTTTATTAAATTCAACATAGTTTATTGAATTCTCATTTGTACTGTATGTAGCAGTGTAAACACCTGTGGCCGCTGTTACCAATACGTTGCTGTTGCGCTTCCATTAGACTTTTTTTTTATTTTTATGTGAGCACATTATGTTCAAACGTTCCACGTGGAGGACCTCCCGTATTCCCCGGAGATGCCAAGATAACACCATGCTTTGCCTGACTCTATCGCGTCTTCCTGTTACTAATTAGCCCGACACGTGACGGCATCCAGAGGAACTCTCGCTACTCACCCTTTCCTCTGATGGGGCGCCGGTAATGTTTTGGATGTTTCTGGGGGGTTTTTTTAATCCCTCAAAGTGTTTTATGATGCTGGGCCTCCAGACATGCCCTGTAGTAGGTGACTTTATGAAAAGAACTTAATGGCTTCCACATGGAAAGAGCAGCTCTTTGCGGGATTGTGTAAGTGGAGGCTTGGTCTTGGTATGGCGCTAGAAAAGAAAAGAGCGAAGGTTGAGTTTGGGGGATGAGGTCAGAACTTGGGACGCTGCATGGCAACAAAACAAATGCCAAATATTATGCATGTCCAGAGGTTTGAAGTAATAAAGTTATACTTTATTATGTTACTGTAATTGAGTTTGTTTTTTTTAAGTATCTGTACTTGAATCTTTCGTTTGGACTTTTGTGTTCCTGCATTTCATAACACTATTACATTTTTGAACATAATTACATTTCACTAGAGCAGTGGTCACCAGCCTCTGTTCTGGAGATCTACCTCCTTGAAGACTTTAGCTCCTACACTACTCATGCCTACCTGACTTCAGGGATGGACGTCCAGGAACAGGGTTGGTGACAACTGTGCTAGACAGTATTCATGCTGTGACATTTTACAACATCCCAAAGGTGCTCTAATGGATTCAGGCCTCATCACTGGGGAGGCTTCTGACTCAATATCATGCTCATGTAGCCAGTTTGAGAGGACGCGTGCTGGAAGTAGCCATTATAAGATGAATAAATTGTGTCCATGTGGCATTCAATCAGTGGTCAATTGGTATTGGTAAGGGGTTCATCAAGGAAACATTCCCCACACCATTATACCGTCACTACCGGCAACTGTTTACAAAGGAGGCTACAGTCATAGATTCTTGCTGTTGATGCCAAATTCTGAATGTACCCAATCTTCAATCTTCACCTATCCAGTTTAGGTGAACCTGTACCCACTGTAGCCTCCTGTGCTTGGCTGCCAGGAGTGGATCCCAGTGTGGTCCTCTGCCTTGGTAGCCCTTCCACCTCAAGGATTGACATGTTGTGGGATGCCTTTCTGCTCGGCATGCTTGTAAAGAGTGGCCTTCCAGCCTGGCCTTACAGTTTAACCGTTCTCCTGTTGGTGTCTCAAGGTTTGATATACATTTGTGGATTCAACTCCCCACAATTGTAAAGAGTGGTGCAAGCGGAACTGAAGTACTCCCATCGATGCATCCCAAGGTTAAAGCGTGCAGTCTGAGATAATTTTCATCTCACCGTGCTTGTTCAGTGGTGCTTGCAGAACTGAAGTATCACCATTGATGCATCTCTAGGTTACAGTATGCCTTCTGAGATGCTTCTCTGCTCACCATGGTCGTAAAGATTGGTGCTCGCCAAACTACAGCTTCGGCATTGATGCTTCCCCAAGTTAAAGTGTGCCTTCTGAGATGCTTTTCAGCTCACAGTGTTTGTAAAGAGTGGTCTATTGAGTTACAGAAGATTTCCTGAGTCTGGCTGTTCCCCTCTGTCCTCTCTCATCAACATGGCCTTCATTTTAAAAGCCACGGTTTGCCTTTTACAATTTGCGTCAGCAGCTCTGCAAATGGAGTCATTAGCGCACCTTATATAAGGTACATATGTCAGGACGAGCACGTTTCCTTTCTTTAAAAAGGAAAAGCTTTTACAGTAAGATGAGTCAGAAAGCATTTGATTTAGTGGCTACTTAGTCATCAGAAGTTGGTAATTTTGTTGGACACAAGATGGGCATTTTACATGAAAACGAAACCAGTTAGGGAGTTGTCAGGAACCACAACATTTTTGCGCCATGAATCAAACGGAAAAAACACCTCGGTTTGCACGCACACTGGGAGAGGGTTTGAATGAATCCTTGCTAAAAGTGGCCAGCGTTGAACACTGTTTAAAGGACGAGTGGAGCCACGGTTCAGTAGTCAGTACTAACGCAGTGTGTGGTCTACTGGAAAACGGGTACACACACCAATTTACTGTCTCCGACCCTGCTGTGTGTTTTTTCCCCTCTTATGATGCATGTCATCGTTATAATAAACAGCGTTTCTTATCGATTTGGCAGGATACAGACGTGCTTAATGTTCCCAGTGTCAAATGGTTGAATTTGTGTTTCTGGCTTGTTCCTGTCGGCGTGATTGAGCTGTCTGTGTTTTTGTGCTGCTGCGAGAAGTTGGACGTGGAGCGCTGCTTGCAGCGGAGAGTCTCCCCGCTGTGTGTGTCCTCGCCGCTGCAGGTGTTCTGTACACGCTTCCCAACCTTAAAGCCAGACAGAGTTCATCCTGCGGACGAGAGCGAGTCAGCCCCCTCTCGCTCTCTCTCTCCATCTGTCTGTGGTTTTACTTAAGTCTTCATTCCTCTATTACCTCTTACCTTTTTTTCCCTCTCATTCTTTTGCACTCCTCTCTTTATTTCTTTATTGTCCCTTATTATTTCTCTTTACTGGCGAGGTCTTATTTTTCTTCGCTGCTCTTGTTCCCTGGCCTTTCTCTCACTTCCTCTTTCTCATATCTCATTCTTTCCGTCTGCCTCCCTCTCCCTGCACCTTGTCGTTCCTTTACTGTTCTGTTCCATTTTCCTTCTTTCTGTCCACTCCCTTCTTCCTCCTCGTGCTCGTTCGGTAGCTCAGATCGCTCGCTTACATGAGCCATCCTTTGCTTTTTTTCCCTCACTTTCTTTTGAAGCGAGTTACTTCTCATCTATTATAAAACCGTTTCCTTTTTGTTTATTTCTTTGTTTTTCTTATGCAATCTATCGTTTCTTTCTTTCTTTCTTTTCTAAAAAGAATTTATTCTTCATCAATTTTAAAACATTCTTCCCCACATACCCCATCATTTGTTTCTATCTTTCTAGGTTTCTTTCATTTCTTATTCTCTGTCTCTGTGTACCATGTGTCGATTCCGTTTTGCCTTCCTCTCTCTCTCTCTCTCTCTCTCTCTCTCTCTCTCTCTCTGTCTTCTTGGAAAGGAGGAGAGGAAAATCCTTGATGCTTGACGATGATGGACCCAATAATTGCAGCGTAAACACAGCTGTTGGTGTGTGTGTGTGTGTGTGTGTGTGTGTGTGTGTGTGTATGTGTGTGTGTGTGTGTGTGTGTGTGTGTGTGTGTGTG
>JAQMYM010000015.1:18515171-18553751 GCA_030014255.1 Parauchenoglanis ngamensis
TCAGCACAGAACCTAAATCAGTACTCTTTTCAGTGCAGAACCTAAATCAGTACTCTATTCAGCACAGAACCTAAATCGGTACTCTATTCAGCACAGAACCTAAATCAGTACTCTATTCAGCACAGAACCTAAACCAGTATTCTGTTCAGCACAGAACCTAAATCAGTACTCTTTTCAGTGCAGAACCTAAATCAGTACTCTATTCAGCACAGAACCTAAATCAGTACTCTATTCAGCACAGAACCTAAATCAGAACTCTATTCAGCACAGAACTTAAATCAGTACTCTATTCAGTACAGACTGTAATCAGCACTGAAACATAGATTAATTTAGTACAGTTTTCAGAACAGAACCAGTATCAGTATCATGTTCAGCATGGAACCTAAATTGGTACAGTTTTCAGTAAATACCCAAAATCAGTACAGTATTGAGTAGAGAGCTTGCACGCTGCATCTAGAAATAGATTTTGTCACTGTAGTCAGTATGATATAATGTATACAGTATAGCTGTTTCAGATTGACTTATCAGAGTACACCAGCATACATCATGTACACATGCTCACAATATTACTGTCCTTCCAGATTCGTTCAGTTTATAAACACTGGTTAGCACTGTTCTCTGATTAAGGCCAGACTGCTGGTTCCTCTCGATCGCTCTGATTGGTCTCACGTGTCACATGTTTAAGTAAAGGTAATGAATCTCCGCTGCATTATTCAGCAGGGTTCAGTGATTGTCCTACAACTCGTCTTCCTCGTTCTGCTTTCATTCACACGCAGGAGGAGTCGGCTGTAATTAACCGTCTTATCGTAGTAGAAATGTTTGGGATGACAGTCCCAGCAGGTGTGTGTGTGTGTGTGTGTGTGTGTGTGTGTGTGTGTGTGTGTGTGGAGTTGATGGGTGTAAATGCCATCTGCAATCTCTCTGTCTCTCTCTCGTCCTCTCTGTCTTTTCCTTTCGGTCTCTCATCGTGTGCATTGGCAGCATGGTTCCCTGGCACACGTGTGTGTGTGTGTGTGTGTGTGTGTGTGTGCGCGTGTGTAAAGACTCTTCATTAGCGCACTCGCTCTCCTTCTGTTTCCTGAGATGGCACACACTGTCTCCAGAGAGAGAAGGCCAGCTTGAAAACAAGAGTGTGTGTGTATAAGAGAGAGAGAGAGAGAGCGAGAGAGAAATAAAACAAACACCAGTGAAGTAATGGCATTCGGAACCGACAGCTGTCCAGGCCAAACCACAAACAAACACTTTCTCTCACAGACACACACACACACACACACACACACACACACACACTCACCTCCCACACAATCGGACATCTGCTTCCTCGCGTTGGCCGGGCCAAGCGAAACTGAGCAAAGCCGCAACATTTACCCAAACACCCCACTTCCTGTTTAGGGCCCGCAACGCCACGTTAGTGCAACTGATGCTGCGGATACACTGTCATTCCATTCTGGGCTGCACAGTTCATGGATCACGGAGGTTTATCATGTGATTTGCCATGTCCTTCAAGTTTGTACCTCAAATGCAAGTGTTATTCCTTGACTCTGGCACAGTCATACCAGATTTGCATATAATTACACTTTCCGTGTTCACATCAGCCCTCTTAGAATGCACAAGGTGTCATTGGGACCAGTGACAGCCAACGAGGAAGCAAGAAAAGTCCTCACAAGTCCTCTCTGTAGCACGTGGGACCAAAGTCGCCACAAAATTCATTTCCTTTATCATCAGCTTTGGCAAATCACAGGTTTATATTAATACACTTATTCTAATACATTGCAGTAACAGATGTACTTGGCAAGCACTTACGCAGAGTCATGTACGTCTAACACCCAACATAAGTGTATTGTCCATATAATGACATGTTATGTTATGTTATGTTATGTTATGTTAAGAGACGAGTCTCCAGTGTCAGCGCTGTCTAACGGTGCTTTGTTTTCCACCAAGATGGAGGGAGTTTTTAGGTTCTTTCCGGTTTCTTGGTAACATGACAAGCTTGGAGATTTTCCGGGGAGTAAAACGAGACGGGTTTGTAACACAAGTGGACCTGTTGTATCAATAAATGGATAAAAATTAAATTTCCTTTTTACAAGTTGCTGTGGTATAAAGGGAATTGAACGCGCAAATACGTCCTGTTATTCGGTCATAACCGTATTTGGCGAGAGGGCGTTAACGCGGCTTCGTCACGCGGCCTTGCCGTCCACCACTGTGACGCGACGGCACGTCCTGATGCGTTTCACTCCTCGCTGAATTTGCAGTCATGACACCACGGTGCGTGAACAAGAGGAAATTACACAGTACATGGGAAGCTCTTTTGTTTGATGTCATACTTTCCTTCTGGTCAGTTATGAATGAAAACAAAAACAAATAGCCCGGACATGAAATTTGCTCATCCGGACTAGTAATTTGTGTTTGGAACGTGTTGCACGAGCTGCATAACCGAGCCTCGGTGCGTGGGCAAGGACGAGGAGCTGAGCAAAACACGTCATCACACGCCTGTCGGAAATACACGATCACTGGACTTTTTTTTCGAGTTTGTAATACAAAACAGTATACAAAATTGTAATCTCCCTCATCCTGTGAGTAACAAACAGATCCAAGTCTCGCGCAGGAGCCAAAAACGTCCTTGCTCAGTCTCTGACCTCTTTATTAAGTAACCGTTACTGTTCTAGCGTGATCACGGCATGCTGCTTTAATATTCTCCACACACATAACAGAGAAAGGCCTCCTTCCAGACCTGATTTTTTTCTTGTTTACGCTGTGGCTTTAAGGTGGTTTGGTGGTGACTGATTGAATAAATCCCCGTTGACTTAGCATTAGCGTTACGCCTGGATGTTTCAATGCCGCTATTGTTAAAACACTCGTATTACTTCGTGTCATTCGGAAGGCGAAAACGCAACCAGTTACATCTGTATTAACCTGAACAGCACCGACGGGTTGTAATTACCGTCTCTGGAACAGATCTGATAGATGAGAGGCCGTGTAAAGGTGTGTCAGTAAGTCAACTCGTGTAATTGTGTAATCTCTCAGGCTTTACTTTTAGCGCGTGGGCGTGTAAGCGTACCGTCCGTCTCTTGCTTTTTGGCAAGTGCTAGCAATTTAGGTAGTAATTAGACATCTGTTTGTGATCAAGCTGATGTGCAGTCCTCGTGTCTGTTTCCACGAGTTTGTGGAACAAAAAGGAACGCAGGAAAGGTCGAGTTTGGAAGAATACTGCACTGCCTGACATCACACCAAAGCTAGCACTTGTGCTTTATCTCTTTTCGTTACGTAAGAATAGAGTACAGCACAGTGTGTTTCTTTGTTATGCGTGTTTACGTATGTTTTGCGCGTTTCGTCTTCGCACTCGACGGATTTGCATATCAAGCCAGGTCCCAGAACGATCGCCGCTACTTCCTTCCAGAGTTGATTTTTCTTTATAACGTCTGTCTATAATTTTCTCTATAATTCCTGAAGCCACGCGTCTTCCATTTGTGTGCATCAAACAATAACATTATGAGCGGGGAATTGTCAAAACGTCGGACCACACCTATTGATTTTCGCTCTTGGTTTATGGAGGTTAACAGACACCAGCATTGCCGGCTCTCATTCTTTTAAGGCTGATCCAAAATATGAGAAATACAACTTTGGTTTCAAGGCCAAAGGATAAAATAGTGTATATCGACACAGGGCAAAAGTTTACACCCCCATGCTTTTTTTGAATGAGAAATGATTTCTCTACAAATATATAATTCCAGCATGCTTAAAAAAGCTGGTGTGTGTGTGTATGTATATGTATATGTATATATGTATATATATATATATATAGAGAGAGAGAGAGAGAGAGAGAGAGAGGAAACAACAGTCCAAAATCACTCCCAAGGGAGAAAAAAAAAAAATCTAAGTATGTGAGTGAAAATATTACTACGATTCTCTAAAACGTTTCTAAGACACATGCGCTCTCACAGGAACCAGTACAAGAATCACTGAATACATCAAAAATGTATAAACTTAATCATATTTATTGGTGGAGTTTCCCAAGACGTCGTCACTGAAAATTAAAGCTCCAGCTCCATATGCACTTGTTTAAATCCGTGCCTAAATAAACCGACATGCTTTTTATTTACTTTTCAGAATTAGACGTTCCGTCCTAATGACATGCTTTCAGCTTCCATTTCGGAGAGCCCGAGCGACGCAGGAACCCGGCAATTAGCCTACAGTCGAGTTGACGGAATGCTTGTGGCCTTTTCGCGGTGCTGAAGAAGCGTTCGGTCGTAAACTATGCACGTCCTGCATTGAGCTAATCGCGAGGACGTTTGAAGGCAGTCTTGTAGGCCTTCGTTGTCATGACACCGCTCAGGGCCTGGAGCACGTTCAGACCTGTTAGTCCCAATCAGTACAGAATGAAGTCTTCTTATTTTGCGTCTTTCGCTCTGTTCGTAATTAAACAAAGCGAAAAGGCGTAGGGCTTGAAGGCGTCAACGATTGGGTTATTAAATGCGTAGCTATACAAAGAAAAACGCGTAATTGTTGATATGATGAAGCTTTCTTTAAAGAGATGTTCATTTAATATTTAACACGTGGAAGGAGTCTCCAGTGTCAGCACTTTGTAACAGTTAATATGTTTTTCTGCCACGGTTCGCGGTTTTCATGAGCTACACATTGGGAATAAACAACTTCAGGGCGGTAACAGTAACTCCGCATTATTTTCCTATAAGAGCGTGCCTCTGGGTGTCTTATACTTTGTGTAGTAGATGTTTCTGATATTTCCTGGATTCATATGCTTTAATTCAGTACTAAGCAGCACAGACACGTTTTAAAACGCACAAATAAAACACATCGTTTATTATAGTTCTATTTCCACGTTGTATATAAACGAACAACAACAAAAAAAAAAAAAACCTGCCCGGTGAAGTCACAGATTCAGCTCGTTATTTCCCAGAAGTGTTTCTCGCCGCGAGCCAACATTGTGAGAATGTCAGCGAGCGTGTCGAACACACCCTCTTGGAAGCATGCGCATTGTATTTGGCCCTCTCATCTTACCGCTTTCACCTTTGACCTCGATCTCTCCTGCGCCAACGGAACTTTTCTTCTCGGTATCTTCAGCGGCCGAGCCGCAGCTCGCTCTCTCTCTCTCTCTCTCTCTCACACACACGCACACACACACAGAGAGAGACAGCCACACATAATGGACTCCAAGTTTTGCAGCACAGTGGAAAATGATCAATTAGTGAGGGCTGAATTGGCAAGGTTGTCATGACAACGGGGAAAACAGTAAGCATCTCGTGTGTACGTAAAGTAGCAGCAGTGAGTCAAAGTTGCACAATCTGTTGTGTAAACACCCTGTAGGTCCTGATGTTCGGCATTAGTCAAAGGACTACAAAACTCGCAACGCTTTTGTCGCAAGCCCACCGGGCTCCGGTGAATGACAGGATCTCCGCTGAGATCTGTCGAGCACGTGTCTGTCCACGGTTAAAAACAAGGTGAAGTGTCAAACTCTTATACCAGTCTAGTGGCCTTGGCTTGAACTCGCGCTCCTCTCGACTTTCCTTTGTTTGCGTACAGCTCATTTTCAGTGAAGTGGCGGTTTTACTAGCTGCACTAATACGCCCCCAGATGAAGCTGTGTTCACTTCAGCGGGTTGATTTTGGCTCCGAGCTCATGTGTCTGTCTTGCCCGTCTGGTGTTAATTGCTTGAAAAAGCTCGTAGATTAAGGCTTAGCTCTCGAATTTGGATGTTCCTGGCAGCCTGCGATTGGCCAATGAGCTCGACGCTGCACTCAGGACAGGGCACTTACTTTGGTACATTAAACATTTCTGGGGTTTTTTTTTCTTTTGTTGATCTGATGTAATTGGGTGCAATATGCTCTCATCTATCATGCCCCGTAACTATCATAAACCTCTGCAAATCCACTGGTAGTAATCGCTTCAAACCCATCTCGAACTTTTTCTTCAATTAACGTGTCATATGTGGAAGCTTCGAGCAAAACACACCTTACCTTTCAGCCGGTTTAACTCCATTACATACTGAATAACCATATGGATCACGAAAGAATTTAAAATACGGATACTTTGACGAAATATTTTCATCCGTTGCGGATTGTTTTGGAATACCGCTACCCTCAAAAATGGCACAGAGGATACTGGGAAGGTTGATCCAGCCCCTATAATGTCGAGAGAAAGAAAAACAGCAACCGACTTTGCTCTGGGTATCCATGTTTTTCCAGGCAGGAGCACTGGAATGTGTGGAACTCGGGGAAAATCGACTTGGAATGTTCTGAATTCGGAGTACAGTGGATCGCAGTTCGTGGACGCTGAGCTTTGGAACTGTACCCTAAACCTTTTGCTGAATGTCTACGCAACCTTTTCCCAATGTATTATTAAATATTACAGATCTACAAATAAAAGTAAAAATGAAAAGTTAAACCCTCTCGGTTTTTTTTGGAGAGTCTCTAATTTTCTGTCCTGCATGGAAACTATGCGTCTAATCAGCGCGCACAAATCAAAGCAAAGTCTCCGTTTCCACATTTAGCTATTTATAGTGTATATTTCAGCCCAGAATGGGGAACCCTTGTTTTAGTTTTTTAGCAAAGTGGCATGTTTGGAGCTCCTCGACAGCCTGTTTCACTTCCATTAAGCGTGTTTGGAGCTTTCCGGGGAAGCGACACGATAGAGGCTTTTCTTGTTTACTCTGGTCGTCATTAGCAGTCATCAAGTCCAGAGTATGGCAACATTTTCCTTTCCCAATGTCTCGTGATGTTTACCATGTGTGTGGTGTTGGCCTGAAAGAGAACGCTTTGCAATTAGTGCTGCACATTTTCAAAACAGGCAACACAACGGACATGCCAGCAAACGGCACACGTGGAGACGGCGCAGAGAAAAATGAACACGGGTGAAGAGTTTCATTACTGGTCTGTTCGCCTGATGGAACCGCGTTCACGGCCAAGCGTCAGCCGTTTTCGGTAGCAGTTAAGCACTTAAGTAACTATAAAGCGCTGGATTAGGAAAATAATCAACGATTATCCAGCTGCATGTTGTGCTAGTAGTGAATCACATGGCGGTCCACCAACTACAAATGAAAACTTAATAACCAATACACGTAATCTGCTTGTCCTGGATGTTCACCCATACATTTGAATACGAAGTGTGAAAACACACTCATGTGGCTGCATCGTCGTGTAAAACTTTAAAAGTCTTTCTTTGATCGCGCTGTTGAAACCACTTCATTTTTGATGATTATGAAATTTCCATGGCATAAGTCAAAGTTAATGAACAGACCTCCTCTGTCGCATGCCTGAGCCTCTGTGCACACGGCCGCACTCCGCTGGCATGTAAAGCAGCTACGGCGCTATAGGATCGGAATAATTAAGCACTCAGGCTCGGATTGACATAAAGCTGTTGTAGGTCAGTTAAAAGGTTCTATGCAGTTTTTTCAGCAGCTCACATTGTTGGAATCACTTTTTATAGCGCCGTTAAAGAAACTGATTGATTAGGAGAAAGCACACATTTAAATGAGAATAAATCGTCATAGTGAAGGAAAATTGTGCTCGACTGGTTAGAGAGCAATGCAAAATAGACGGATTTTAGAGAATAGTGTCTGATTTCAGGGGTATAACTAGATGGCAAGAGGACACGCGTACACGAACACATCTTACTCAGAACTATATTTCAGGTAGTGAGATTCTGAGGAAATCCACCCCAAGCAGTTACATATTAATCAGTATAATTACAGTGTAATATTCAGTGATGTCCAGTATTTATTTTGTAATACATTTAGTTTTTCATTTCATCAACATATTGGTCTGTTTTCCCTCTTCCTCTCACTTACAGTATGTCTTCTCTCTCTCTCCGTCTTGAAATGAAAAAATTTAAAAAACTTAATTGGGAAAACGCAAAACCCTTCATTTGACAGATTTCCCATGGTGCAAAACTTAGTCTACGTCCACGCTAACACAAAAGGTACGTGTTCAGGCTGCGCTGGAGTTTTCAGGCGGCGAAAATGGAGCGTTTTTGAAGCCTTTTTTGAAGTTTGAAAACATTTCAGTGTGGGCAGCCAGAAACGTATAGTTTTGGAAACGATTAGCAGAACTCGTGTTCGCTTCCTGAATTGGTCTTATCAGTCGTGGCGTGATAACTAACTGCAAGCGTTGCTGACCTTGTTGTCTTCACTAGCAGCTGCTGTGCAGTTACATTCTGCAATTTATAATGCCACGTGAGCAGGATGCGAGTTATTATTCGAGCGATCTGCAAGTAGGCAACCAACCGCTTCCTGTTTATACAGTGTAACAAGTTTGTCAGATTCCAGCATTTGCATAACAATGAGCATTTATTTATTTATTTATCTATTTTGCTAATCGACATGTCAGGGCTGAAACAGGTTTGATAGGAAAATAAACACGGAAGATATCTTATACCAGATCCACAGTTTTATCCTGAGGCTTTATGATTGCAGCACTGAGAGAATTCATTTTGAAGCGATGATGCATGAACTTTGGCACATTTTCCTTCTGGGCTTGGGAAAAACCAGTGATAGCAGAGCATAATGTCAATGCTGGTCTGCTTTCAGGTAATAAATGTAAGTCTTGGGTTAACCTCTGTGATTATAAATTATGACTGTGTGATCTCTGGGAATATTCAGCTCTTTTTATTTTTCATAAAACTGATTTTCTTTTGCATTTTAGGTTCTTGCTGCTTCCAGGAGCTAAAGTGCCAGCAGGAAGATTTAATTTGTCTAGTTTCATCGAATATATCAATCCTGATCGTGTTACATAGAGCGTCCTGGACGTATTTATTCCAGTCCATTTAATGCCTTTTAATTTGTAAATGTTATGGACTGATAGGGCGATACAGAAAGCAAGAACCAAGCATTTATCTTCTTTCCGTCTTCCTGCAGGGACGAGATTAGGAGGCGGATGCTTCAGGCTTACAGTGAGACAGCTCTGTTAACACTTCGTCTCGCTGTGATCACATTCACGGTTTCATTTGATTTGCCAATTAAAGACCCAACAAAGATTTATTTAAACGCAGTCGTGGACCGAGCAAATAAACCAACCAGTCGTAACTCATCTTGCCGAATGCCTTTTAGCTGATGATGGATTCGATTTGCAATTCCTGAAATTAAAAAGCTCATTCATTATATATTTGAAATGTGATCACTTTATCTGATTTCACGAGAGTGCTTTGCGTGTAACAGTTTTAAGGGTTTGAAATTTTTCATGTTGATACAATTAATTTGGTGGTTATCACTTATTATTATTTTTAAAAATTATAGATATATATATGTATTTTTTTATTATTGTTGATTTTATTATCTTTGTGTAAAGAAAACAGCTAAAATGAAACAAAACTGGCATGATGTTGTTACAAACTAAAAGAGAGATTAGCTGCCCCGAAGCCAAAAGAAAAATCGAACTAGCATCGCTGTTTAGCATAAAATATATCGTTCTGTTTGATAGCTGTTGTGTATGACAAAGTTAGGAACGTTGCTAGGAATAGCAGCAGTGTACTGTGTTTACATTAGTAACAGATTACACAGCTAAAGTGTTTCAGTGCTGAGTAACGGATGTTGCTGTAGGATCAATTAGGGTTACTCCAGAGGCAGGAGAGGTTTTGGGGATTTGCAGCCAAAACAAATTCGCAGCCAAAGGGAAACTCTGGTGTAAGTTACTTGATCATGTAAAAAGTGAGGTAATCATCCGATCATACACCATAACATACAGTGATGGCGGGCCATGGGTGATTGTATAAGACAGGTAGATGTTCTCTGTTGTGTAAAGCTGTCAGAATGCATATCACCCTCTAATACAAAAAAAACACCTGTGTTTGTGAACGCACAATCTGTCGAAAAAATAAATTGTTGCCTTTTTACATTTTATTTGCGTGCTTACTCGTCCCACGTACAATGAGTCACTTATTAATTAGGTGGGTGTTAAACACCGGGTCACATCAGCATATTCATAAGCGCTTGAAAGGCCTCTGTTGTGCTTTGAAATTATAATTATTTATGAATGCACGTCTCTTCAAACCTGTTAAGAACTCAGTTTAGCCTATTTTGGTTTCATAATGCTGACAAAAATGGTATTCATTACCACACGATAAGGCCAAAAAGTTTGTGCATACGTAACATCCGTTACCTCCATATAAGCTTGTTAAACATCCCATTCCAGATTTTTCCCCTCTCCTGTTATAATTAGCGCCACTCGTCTGCGAAGGCTTTCCACTAGATTTTGGAGCTTTTGCTGTGGGCATTCGTGTTCATTCACTGCAAGAGCATTAGTGAGGTCAGGTACTGATGTTACCGAGGAGGTCTGGAGTGCGTTCGGCGTTCCAGTTCATCCCAAAGGTGTTCAGTGGGGTCGAGATCAGGGCTCTGAATAGTCGAGACACTCGAGTTCTTCTACTCCAACCTTGCCGTCAGACCATGTCTTCATGGAGCTGGCTTTGTGCACAGGGGCATCGTCACGCTGGAACAGGTTTTGGAGTCCAGTGAAGGGACGTCGTGATGCTACAGCATGCAAAGACATTCTTTGTACAATTGTTCGCTTCCAACTTTTGTGGCAACAGTTTTGGGAAGACCCTTATACCAGTGTGATGGTTGAGGAGGAATGCGCTACCCGCCCTCTTCCACATACATGAGCACATGATTGGCTAGCGTTGTTGTGATTGACAGGAAGGAGAGCAACAGCATTTCTCCCATCCTGAGTGCGTGGCTGATTTGCTCTTTGAGGGCTGAGGAATGGAACTCACGCAACCTTTTTTCATTCGAGAGCTTTTGAAAAAATGAAAGTGACCAAGACCTTGCAGTTCTTGAGAGAGGTGTATGCTGGAATGTATCAACCTACTCTTCCTCTTATGGAGTCATTTCAATATTGTCAGCCTTGTTCTGGATTTAGATTTAATTACTTTTGTCTCAGAAAACTCTGCATCACAGAGGAATGTGGAGCCAAATAAAGCAGATATTTTTAGAGCTGTTTGACGACTGTTGTAAGTTTCTGGGTTTTTGAAGCATTTAATATCAATCTCCATCTCTACAGGAATGACATCGAGCAGTTCAGCCATCTGCTCTGCACTCCCA
Source organism: Parauchenoglanis ngamensis (assembly GCA_030014255.1). Classification (NCBI taxonomy): domain Eukaryota; kingdom Metazoa; phylum Chordata; class Actinopteri; order Siluriformes; family Auchenoglanididae; genus Parauchenoglanis; species Parauchenoglanis ngamensis. The sequence goes on from JAQMYM010000015.1 coordinate 18,526,219, forward strand.
CTCACATCTACCTCCATGAAGGGGTCGGGAATGAATGCCATACAGGTCTTGAATGTATCAGAATCATTGAACCTGTCCTGAAACTCTTGGCCAAGCTTCCACAGAAGGTCACGATACATTTTGTTCATCCAAAACACCAGCTGCCTCTATGTGCCTTTCCAGTATCTTTAACTGAGAGGACGTGCTGCAGTCTTTTATTTTTCACTTGCTGGAATTTTGATTTAAAAGGCTTCACATCACTGGCCTTGTCCCAGATGGTTTTGTCTTTTCCTTGTAATTGTAGGTTCAGGAGATTCAGATTCTCTGCTATATCTGTCAGGAATGCAAGACCAAGCGGCCAACCAACCAGCGTCGGACAATAGGGCTGTGTCTTCCTTCCTTGATTCCATGAAGGAAGGCTTTGATTTCATTAAGCAAGGAAAGAAAGAGTTCTACTATCTTAGCATTCTGATTCCAGTGTCGAGAAGAACATCATCATACACACCACATAATTCCTCAAAAAAACGTTTGAATTGTACAGCCTTTGCTCGAAGGATGATGTGATGGTTCAGAAATTCGGGAAAGTCTTGTCATTTCTTGCAATTCAGAATAAATCCTGGGTGACACTAACTTTTCAATAGACGTGTTTCTTTCCACGATGTAGTGCTTTGGTATCTTGTAGTTGGGTTTCATCAGAAGCAATGTAAAAAAAAAAGAAAACACCGCTGATCTTACTGGATGATCACATTGGAATGAAAACCATTTGCACCTTGCCATGCCTCATTCCAGCTGTCTCATCTGATCTGTAGACCGTGCAGACTGTCTCATTGCCACCAAGCTGTACATCAGGAGTAGCTGTCATCATTTCTGGTTCTTGAACAGCTTTTCACCACTCCCTTTACTATCCCGCCATCGGTGAAGGGCTTCCTGGACTTTGTTAGGACATGCGCCACTGTAAACAAAGCCATCATGGCCACTTTGGAGTTCTTTGTCGGTTTAAATCTACGCTTTCTTGTAGATGCTATCAGGTCTTTTAGCTTGTCCTTATGTAGCTCGCTCCTACAGCAACGCAAAGTCGCTGTAAGCTGCCACTAAATGGTAAATTTTTTTTCTAATGGGATGCTTGTACACCGAACGAGATACACACACTTTTTCTTCATTCATGCAGATTTTTTTGCTAAATAATCTTGCTAATACCACCATTACATTACATTACATATATCATTTCACGTATGACCTGCTTATCAATTTTACAAACCTGGCACTGCCCTGCTTCATCAGCTCGAAAGCAGACGTCGCAAGGAATCACTTTATTTAGTCGATTGGACTGAAATTGGAAGGTGCTTCCAAGCTGCGTCAATTTAACGAATTGATTCTCGGATATTTTTTTTGTGCTCCACGATTCGGTGAGCTCCTCCAATACAGACGAGCTTCGTGTTAGAGATGTGGCGACAATCCGTTTACGGCAAACAATCAATAAAACATGTATACAAAGCAAACCAACGTGCTTTGTCGCGCTTGTTTCATGCTCTGTCTGCATTCAAGTCCATGTAGTGTTTATACGATGATGATCCGACTTATTGGGTAATCAGGATAAACTCAAATATGTGGATTATTCACTGTTCTCGTTTCTTGTGTCATGGATGTCACTGAACTCTATTACAAATACAACCGGCCCAGTTTGATTTTTGAGCTCCAGTGTTGAAATCTTGTGTAATCACTAAATATTGGGCTGATTCATCTTTTCTTTTTTTTCCCCCCTCATACAAGTTCTCACAGGCCAAATCTATATCTCCAACTGTCGATATGAACAACTTGCCAGACCTCTTTTACTCCATCCATCAATGGAAAAAAGACAACCAGATATTATAGTTTGGAGGATTTGGGGAATTTTAACTCACTGCTTTATTATACGTGTCTACTTTGCTGATCACCCTTATAAACACGTGGTGGTGTGCTGTTATAGGAAAATAATCAACGACTGGACGATGTGATGAACCTGAAGCACTTTTTTTTGTTTTTGATTCCTCAGCAATTTGCCAACTATGACATGTCGTTATTAATTAACCAAGAACAAATTGTACTTTGCAGGCATTTATAGTTATAGTTAATGTTGTGGAACGGCCACGTAACAAGTCAGCTCCCGTTATCGCTTACGATCAAACAGCTATAAAATCAACGAACAAATAAATTAGAAAATTAACCAACGCCTTCTGACCAATCAGAAATGAGAATTCAGTGGGCGTGAAGTTCTCTGTCCCTGTCCGACAGCTCCGGGTGTTAACACACGGCATGTACAAAAGAAACAACGCAATCATAATGAAGAAATTTTATATGTGTTATTTCTTTTTTCACTCAAAGTCCGAACACATCTGGAATATTGATGCCTGGTCAATCATTCCCACGCTGCCCGGAATTCGCTAAGTTCCAAAGTGTGTGTGGATAACGCTGGCTCCGAGTTGATTTTTAAACTCCGGGAGTCTAAAGTTTCAAGTTAGGGATCATTAAAGGACTTCCTGCTGATCTTCTGCGTGTTTATTCTGAAGCTGGATGGTTTGCTGGGTCACTATAGTGAGTGGCAGAAGTATTCCAGGATTACAGCATGACTGAGTTCTTCTAGAACAGAGTGACATCATATCAGAAAAGGTTCCAAATAGCACAAGGCAAATAATCAGAGAGAGGTGAAGTGATTTGGACTGACAGTTATCACCTCGAAGTTGATTATTTTTCTATAACAGCACATCGTGAAGCGTTAATTCCTTTCACACCACAAAAAAACCTTGGCAATACTGACATTATTTTAGCTATTAACAAATGACCTCATACTTTTTTATGCATTTACAGTCACATTTACATTACTTCCTATTTTTATTATAAAGATTCCACTTACAAAACGCAACATGTCATGCGAAGTGCGAATTCCTGAACAAACCACTAACACCTTCTCGACCAATCAGAATCGAGAACTCGGCTGCGCCGTGGTATCATTATATAGTTACTTTGCATATAACCGTGCTATGATTTATTTTTATTTTTTTACTCCAGTAGCTAGTTTGAGGATGTTCAGGGATCACGTTTTCATGATTGTCTCATTTCTGCGACGTGATATTTTTAACAGTAAGCCGAAAGGATTGTTCCTCCAGATGCTTTGATCCATTAATAGCTCCTGACATATTTATTTATACAGATCGCAGCCATGCTACTGATCAGAGCCTCGTTAAATTGCATGTTTCGTTCACTGATTCATGTGTCTCTGATTTGCATGCCTCCAACCATTTTTCCCTGCCGGTCCCAAAGACCACACAGCCTCCTTAATCGTTAGGTAATCAATAAGCTAATTTGTGTGCAACGTCCAAAGATCTGGAAAGTAACGGATACGGCACACAGTAGCAGCACAGCGTCACGGCTCCTGAGCGGAGCGTGCAGGACGACTCATTTTTCTCCCCGCTCAGGATGGAGGGCCTCTCATACCACTTTCAACCGCAAAGCAGCTTTTTTTTTTTTCCGCTGGGGTTTTTTTCCCCCCTACTTTTTTGTCCGGCTGCCAGCTACGCGGCGGCCCGTTTCATTTCCCACCAGCGCCGAAGAACAAGGTCCAAAGTTCAGAGTCGTTGTGCGCAGATCTAGGGCATTTGGAAACGCTCCCCCTCTCCGCTTCTCACAGGTAGTCTGGATGTCCCCCCTCTTCCCAGGCTTTTCTGGCCTTACTGTAATTTGGGTTGTGGAGCGGCTCCGAGGCGGTATGCTACCACGAGGGCTGCAGACAAGATTAGATTTATGAGGAAAACGCAATTTTAGAGTAATAGTATAAGTGAAGTTGTGCCCAGAGCGGGGTTTGTACTCATAGCTGCCTGCTTTCAAATAATACATATTTCATTTCATTGTAAAATCATACAGCTGAGCAGCTGAGGGTTAAGAGTCCGGCTCGGGAAACTAGGTTGATACTGCTGGGAATTTTCTTTCTGGAGAGAGGTTAAGTTTATTTATGAGTGTCTTTTTAACAAGTTGGGTTAATATTTCCCCTGAAAATATGTCTCTAATTATATGCTTTTATGTCACGTTGTCATTCCAGTTACTCACAGTATGTGATCCGGCCTTTACGTCAGTGGTAAATAATTGTTTAAATACATTTCCTGTACATTGTCCATTTGTTATCTGATCAGTTTCCTTAAACGATAGTACTTGGAGCATTTTAGCAAGATGTGTACAAAAAGAACACCGCTAGATGAAAACAATAATCGACATAATAACAATATATCGAAACAATAACAATAATCTGACAGCAATGTGATAAATACTGACAGCGTAGGAGATTTTTATGGAAAAGTCATTTTCAAAAATAACCAAAAAAATAAAATAAATCATTAATTTTGAAATACGTTGAAATTCAGATTACGACAATGTAAAAATTCGACTTCGGTTTCCGACGGATGTCTTATGGCTTCGTCACGAGCGTCGGTAATTTTTAGATTTATCCGTGTTGCACCCTTGTACATTCGAAAACCAGCTCTGGCTCGCCGCATTGCAGTTATATAATGATCAAATTAATAAATGCATGGTTTCAAAAAATAGTTCGAAAAGCAGGCGCACTGCATATTAAAAGCACCTCATTAAAATAGCGAGTTCCGTCCCATGGTCATCTTTTACCACAAAATAACCGTGGTGCATTCCGTGCACAACCATTAAAATGTAACTGGACACGGCGACGGATTAGCCTAGCTATTCATTTCGGTAATCTCGGTCTCAACATGAGGACGTCTTGACCTCGGATACAGGAATGATCGTCTTAACAGAAGGATGTTCTGCAGCGTGTGACGTGGAAGAGAAGACGACGCGGCGGCGCGCGTTTACAGACTCTCGAGTACATTTCGTTTGTTCGCCCTGGCTTTGTTCCCATTCACGATCGAGTTACAGCAGCTGCTCACTGAGATGCTGGTGCTTTCCTGACACAATATGGCCTTGTTGTGGTGCGCGGCTCATTTCTTTTTACCACACAAGCTGCTGGTTTGTTACCTGCTTTGCATTCCAAAGGTTCTCCTGTAAACACAATCCTGCTCCTTATCTCTGCGGGATTATGGGTAAACAAAACACGACCTGTGACCTGGAACACTATAAACCGGATTACGTTTCTGCACTTTTCTTTTAATGTCATTTGTGTGATCTGTGGTTAAACTAAAAAAAAAAAAGAAAAAAAAAAGATTCGATTTAATTTGTTGATTCGTTTTTCTATAACAGAGGCAGCTCCGGCAAATCACAGGAATATATTAATGCGCTCATCGTTTCTATAGTAACGACTAATTCACAGGGACTTGTACGTATGATGGATGCTGCATGTAAAATGTTTAGTGGAAATTGATATGATGCCATTTTGTGTAACATTTTTGGAAGGAGTCTCCAGTGTCACTGCTTTGTAAGGGTGTAGCAGGGTTTGCTAATATGGTTGGGATGTTTTTTTTTTTTCTTTTTTCTTTTTTGTTGCTATATTAACGTCAAGAGAAAAAAAAAGTGGCAGCATACACGTGGGTGAAAAATGCTTCCTTTACAAAGTGGTTACGCAAACTACAAAGGAAGTGCTATGGGTAATAGTCATTTATCATTTCCCTGAGTGTGCGTTGCCACAGACTTTGTTTTGTTGACTTTGCGCTTGTGCCAGGAAAAGAATTTATCATATGAAAGAAACTTAAAAAGTCGACAGACATGCCAAGGCTTTAATTTGGGATTATCTTTTAATCTGGAAACACAAAACTGTTTCATTAACCTTAGGTACACACTCTTCTGTCATTTCACGCAGTGATGTCTCAACCATGTGGATTTGTGTTTATTTTATAAGTAAAGCACTATTTATATGTGAAGTTTGCCACGAGGACAGCACTTCGCTTTATCTTTACCCATGTAATCTCACAAATATACTTTTAAAGATGAAATTAATTTAACTTTCCATGTTTGATAAAAAAAAAAGGTACATTTATTACTTCAACTGTTTTTTTTTTGTTTTTTTCCTCAAATTTTTCCTTACCAGTTTACCAAAGCACTCCAAGTCATTTTGAAAAATTAGATCAACTATTTAAGTTTAAGTTCAAGTGACGTTTATTGTCATTTCAACCATATACACACGACACAGTATATAGTGAAACGAGACAACGTTCCTCCAGGACCAAGGTGCTACATATAGGAGTACAAAAGTGCACGTGTGCAACAGAGGACAACATAAAGTGCATGTGTGCAACCATTGCAAAGACAACAAATCGACAAAATTTGTTAAAAATTGAGTATTTGGAATTAAACTAATAGAATTTGAGTACGTGGAATTAAAGTTGCATAAACAACTACTCGAAAGTTACATGAACTGCGCCGATTCATACCATTTTTAAATAATGCAGTCTTTGCAAATTATATCAAACTCTCAAACGTGGCAGTCGGATAAACAACTCGGCTGTACCTGCAGTGGTGCGATTTATCTTATAATCGAGACAAACCTCTTCGTTTTCTCTTGGCCAGTTAGATTAATCACCCAATTTGATCTTACCCAATCAATCTTATGTTTATTAGTTAGATAAACAACTCAAATTCATATTCACTCTGCAAGATACAAGAACAACTCAAGTGTATATTTACAAGTCAAATAAACCACTCAAATTTATACTTATAGGTTTAATAACAAACTCAAATGTATTGTTACAAGTCAAATAAACCACTCAAATTTATACTTATAGGTTTAATAACAAACTCAAATTTATTGTTACAAGTCAAATAAACCACTCAAATTTATATTTATAGGTTTAATAACAAACTCAAATTTATTGTTACAAGTCAAATAAACCATGCAAATTTATACTTATAGGTTTAATAACAAACTCAAATGTATTGTTACAAGTTAAATAAACCATGCAAATTTATACTTATAGGTTTAATAACAAACTCAAATGTATTGTTACAAGTTAAATAAACCACTCAAATTTATACTTATAGGTTTAATAACAAACTCAAATGTATTGTTACAAGTCAAATTAACCACTCAAATTTATACTTATAGGTTTAATAACAAACTCAAATGTATTGTTACAAGTCAAACAGCTCAAAGCTACATTCACAAGTTGTATAAACAGCACCTTTATGCTTACACATTAAATAAACGACTCAAGTTTATATTTACAAGCTACATGAACAGCTCAGTTACAGCCGTGTTTGTTAGTTAAACAGCTCAAAGCTACATTCACGAGTTCTAGAAACAGCTCGTGTGTGCTTACGAGTTAAATAAACAACTCAAACATAATATCTACAAGTTAGATAAATCAGTCCAATTTATATTTACAAGGTAGATAAACAAAACAATGTCATATATTGTTATATTTAAGTTAGATAAACAACTAAAATGTATTATTGGCAACTCAATTGAATAACTCAAATTTATATTTACAGATTAGACAAACAACTCGGATTTATATTTAACTAACTCAGAATGTGCGTTAAAGAAGTTGCTCAAGTTTGTATTTATGTATAATTCCTTTTACAAGCTAGATAAACCGCTCTCGTTTATAATTGTACACTTGTATTTGTGTTTTTACCATCGAAATAAATCTTTTGTACGAAAAATTACATGAACCTCATTTATTATTTCGAATGTTTGTTTGAGTTTATCTGTCCCAGTTTCTAAAATTCCACTTCACGAGAAGAGTTTATAAATGCCTGCGTGTGGTTTAAGGCTACAGTAACAATATTGTTGTGAGGTTTTTGAGGCTGTTCCGTCATGTGATCAGTGGTTACCCGTTCAGCTTGACTCCACTTAGCTCTATACGTTTAGAGACGTAGGGGTGCTGAAAAACAGGCCGACTCCGACTGCGCTGACAGAAAATTAGTCCGCCTGCAGTGGTGTTGGAAGCGGTGGTGTACGTTGGCCCGTAGCCGCGGGCCCGCTCCGGCATTCCAGCCCATTCCAGAGCTGCATACCACTGGTTATGTAACAGTCACGTGACTCGAAAACGACTTTGAAAAGAGGGAAGTCTCCGGGCCTCGCGAGATTCCTGCCAAAACCACTGTTTTGCTTCTCGAATTTCTGCCAGTATATCTGATTACTGAGCTATGTAAACAAAGTTCCCAAATCCACCTTGCATACAAATTTGTGTAGCAACATTTGCCAGATCGGACTGTCGGAACACGTAGTTGCTAAAGAGCGCGCTATCTGTCATCCACATGTTTGTTTAATTCTGCCGGATGATGTGGAGAGTAAAGAGGAGAGCCGCGCAGCTTGTTTAAAAATGCTAAAAAAAAAAAAATTTTTTTAAATGAATGGAATTTGCTCAACGTGTGTACTATCTAAAAAAAAAAAAAATAGATACAGATTGGAGCACATTTTATGTCGTTTTATTTATGCAAAAGAACCAAGCATTGCTGACTGCACAGCTGGAATTTGCAGATGTTTGTTTTTTTTAATTGAGCAAAGCGGTTTCAAAGAATTTTCTACAAGTAAGCATCCATGATCTTTTTTTTTTTCTTTTTTTTTAAGAATTTAAAATTTAAGCCGATGGGGAAAAATTTGGCTCTTGGATCGTTTTGTGTTTGCTTTAAAACCTCTTTTTCCTGTAATTCTGAGCAAAAAATGATTTTGCAGCTCTGTCAGTAAACAAAGGCGCAGCCTGGTCTTCACCAGCCGAATGTGCATGAATGTGAATGTGTGTGTGTGTGTAAATGTGCAAATGCAGGAGTGTGTTCCAGCTTCACTGTGTGAGCTGTTCTAACCTCGCAGTGTGGAAAACAGGGTTATGGCTTCCAGGAAGCTGTGGCCGCTTCGGCGCGGCCCCCTTCCATTACTGCAGCTGGTGCCGTCGCTCTCCGCGTCGCTCTTCATGGAAATCATGCCTTTAATGACTGAGCCTTGACACTCGCCTTCCAGATCTCCCTAGTTACTCTATTATGCGCTCTCTCACGGGAGATGATCACTCGCATTAATTATTCCTTGTTGTTGTAATTGTTTTTCTGACCATGCGTACATACACGCCCTGGACGCTGTGAGCACTGATGATGGACGATTGATGCTTATTCATGCACATAAGGTGCACACAGAGTGTCCATCTTACTGCATATTAAAGGTGCACATTTCTGTTTAGCCCTTGCTTAAATGCATGGGTACGTAATGTGCAGCTAATGCCTCGGGTAAACGAGAAGACGGGTTCAGTTTTAGTCGGTCAGTAGTATGTCAGCTAAAGAGGAAAGAATGAATTATGATAGAGTGGGATGTAGAGTAGCATGAGGAAGAATGGAAAGGAAATAGAATGCAATGCACCAAATAGATTGATTTGAACATATTTCATATTCTTCAGCCTCTCCGTTTGTTTTGAAGTCTTCGCCCGTAACGCCCGCCCAAAGTGAGCGCTTCACGTTTTCGCACTGAGGTGACAAGTTGGCATTACAATTCAGACAGATGTGCAGCATGCACATCTGTGTCATGAGGTGTCTTACAGAGCGTTCGCACCTTTATATTCACTGCCAATAGAAGTGTAGTGTGAGCAGTAGAAAAGACGACAAGGCTTCATAGATTAAATAGATTTCATACCGTGGTAGAATCGAATCCAAGTCAACACGACATGATATAAGCCATAAGGAGAAAAGAATAAAAGGCAGAACTAGATTTGAATAGAAATAATAAGGGAATTAAATAAGATTAGATGGCAAGTAGAATATAATAGATGGATAGAATTGAATAGAATGGTCTAGAAGATATACACACAGAATAGAATAGAATAGAATAGAAGATATAAGTAGAGTAGAATAAGAGACAGAACTCTCTTAAGAGACACATGCAGAATAGAATGAATTAGAAGAACAGATGCGTAGAATTGAATAGAAGGCATAGGTAGAATAGAATTATAGAAAGATCTAGAATAGAATAAATAGACGTACATAGAATAAAATGGATTAAAAGACATCCAGAATCGAATAAGAGGTGGAATAGAATAGAAGTCGTGTGTAGAACAGGATAAAGTACAAGAACTGCAGCTACAGTACAAGGCTAGAATATAAAACGTTAGTGGAATGAAGTGCAATAGAATACAATGTAATAGAACTGAGTAAATAAAATGAAGCAGAAGCCATAGGGGGAAAGTATCAAGGCTGCTGTTATGGAGCAGAGCGGACTGGAGTAGCGCAAAAGAGGTGTATAGGAAAGAGTGGAATAAAAAGAGTAGAATAGAAGGGGTTGGTGCTGTTATATAACACCGTAGCCTTGATTAGCAGGTGAACTTCAGATGACCCGTTGTACAGTAATACAATTACCACCATTCTGCCTCTCGTTTGTCTAACACCCCCCACCACCACCATCACCGCATTTCCGCTTCCTTTTCCTCCTGGGATTTCTGAACGTACATGACCTTTTCCTCCCCGCATCTTTATTTGACCTCTGATCTGAATGTGATTAGGAATTTCTTTGGTTCAGAAAATTATGCAAATTGCATTATTTTTAATATTTCTGAATACATCCGGATTGATGAGTTTATACTGATGTGAGATTTATCAGCGTTTGAATCTCTCCTTTAGGGTTTGTTTTGATTGATTGATTTTTTTTCCCCTCCATCTTGCAGAGCTTGATTTTTATCAGTTGTTTGCAGAGCTGCAAGTGCGCTCTTGTGCAAGCTTTGAAGTTAGTTTCTTATTCTGCGTGTTTCACAAATAAAGAAAGTGATATGATAACCAGTTCTTAACCTGTTCTAACCTGTCGGGGAGGCAAACCAGCAATTAATCTGTTTTTAGTAAAAATAAGAGCTTTGGAAACTGGTAATGAACATGTTGCAGCAGTTCTGTTTTTGATTTATAAAACATGATGGTGGTGTGAGGTTATAGGAAAATGTTAGTCTGAAGGGTTTTATTTCTCTCCAACAAGTCCTTTTTTTTTATTACTTTAAGAACAATACGTCATTCTCTTTATACACTTATAGTTACCTGAAATAGGTTATTTCCTGTTATCATTACATTATAGTGTAATGTCGTTCCTTAATAAGGTTTTCTTTTTTCTTTCTTTTGAATTACTAAGACAAAAAAAAAAACCCTTACACACCCAACTTGTCATTTTAACAGGAAACAGGAAAGCAGATATTCTAGAGATGGACTATTCCGAAGCCTTGACACCGGAGAATCCTTCCATGAACATTCAATAAACATTTCCTCACAGAAATATTCACCATATCAACCATTAGACATAATTAATGCCATATTTTTTTTCCTTGTTTGTTTATTCATTTGTTCACGCAATGAGAGTGCTTTCCGCCAACTTCCGCATACATCAACTCGAAGCCTCTGGCGATTGCTTATTGCCGCTGTGATTGCCAAGTGAAAGAGTGAGAATGTTGTTTAATATTAGTTGTATACTATTTTGAGCGTTCGCCATATACGTTCCTGATAACCGGCCAAACAAAAAAACGGTTCTGACCAATCAGAATTGAGAATTCAGCAGCTCTGTGGTGAAATTAATACAGTTAATGTCTCTCTTGTTGCTAATGTCTATCTTTTTTTCCCCTCTCTGATTCTTTCTCTCAGCAATGGAGGCCATGGCCGTGAGCACATCTGCACAGGGTATGGAAGAATTTGACCGCAACGCCCCGCGGATCTGCGGCGTCTGTGGAGACAAGGCCACTGGATTCCACTTCAACGCCATGACCTGCGAAGGCTGCAAAGGCTTTTTCAGGTGAAGCCGAGCTGCACATTTAGAAAACCCCAACCCATATGAGAATTCAAAAGACACAAATTATTGTGTTAACTCGATGTCGAGTGTTTTTATTTTATGGCACGATAGCCATCATATGGGTTTATGGTTTATCACAACATTTGCTTTGAACTTGACAATTATACAGAGGAGTTACCTGGCATATTACACCACAGGAACAGGTCAAGCATCCAATCATTTACCTAGCGCATCCACTAGAATATTTTTTTTAAGTAGATCATTAAGTGAATTGTGAAATGTTTATTATAAAATGGGAAATTGCTTTATTTTATTGGAACAAATTCGCAGCTGTCTTTGAGTATTTTATCTGCAGGTGTAACAGTTTTACCCTTAAGTGCCCCTTTCCTTTAATAAAGCACTCATTTACAGTAGAATCAGGATCTCAGAGTGATTTAATAATATTTATTGCTATACTGTATTATTTTGTAGCAATAATAATGATTTAGTAAGGAATAAACTCACGGGACTATGCTGTTATTGGAAACTAATCTCGCAAAAGCTCATTACTTTTCCATCACAGCATGTCTCGAAGTGCTTTATTCAAAAACAACAAGTTGTACTTTTTATCCATTTATTGTTACGATTAATGTTCTGGAACATCCACAGAACAAGCTATCACTTCTGTTATAGCCATTTTAAACAGTCGCTCCATCACCAGCCTTGCTCTTCGAGTTAACAAAAAAATATGTAGCTTGTCATGCTACCAAGAACCTAGGGAGTGGAAACTAATCTTTCTTGAAGACTTTCCTCTGGTGGAAAACTGTTACAAAGCTGTTACATAGAAACATCAACAAGCTGCTGTGTTGAAAATGAATTAGCCTATCAGATTTGAAATGTAAACTGGAATAAAACCTACAGTACATTTCGCTGGCGGTGTGCGTATGTTGTGTAAAAAAAAAAAAAGCACATTCTGAAATTCTCCCAGCATATTTTTTTTACATGCCCCGTGTAGATAATAACCTTGTAATTATTTTTTTATTATCTCTACCTTTCAGATCATCTCATTATGCCATATTGCAATACCGTCATATCATTGTAATTAAATATATAATTATATATAATGCCTTAATGGTGTTCTTTTGAGTGACAAAGACATTCTGTCTGTGTACAAACAGACCTCACCGCCTGGCAGGTCCTCTGTACCTGTGGTCTACACCACATACAAATCAAAAACAGGGTTTCTGCATTGATAGTCTGTCTGATTTGAATGCTGAGAAGAGCATCTCTGGTTTCGTAGCGGATACAGTACCAGCGCTTACATAATGGAGACCGGATGGCAACTCAAGCTGTTTTGTGTTTCAATCTGAGATAACCTGTCAAAGCACAACTTCTCAAAATAGGAAAAAATATTGTGTTTGTTATCTTTTGATTTGCATCCAGCTGCCAGGCATATGCATATCAGATTTTACATAGAGATTAAATTATAACGATAAACTATCAAGCAAGTTTTGCTTTAGGAAGTTGCTTTTTCTGCATTTTTGAAATCTGTATTATTATTATTATTATTATAATTATTATTATTTTAATAAGATGAGAAATCTACATACTGCTTCAATATCAGATCCCAGCACCTTGTCTAGACCAGTGGTTCTCAAAACAGGGTCCAGATGTTCATGAAGTATGACCAGGTGGTCCGTGACTTTTCTTTTATAATTTATCACCATTATGAAAGCTATTATATTTATTTATTTATTTATTTATTTATTTCACTTCTTGTAAGTATTAACCTGCTGGACCTTGAATTGAGTAGAAGCTAAATAATGCTAAAAATGTTGGTGGAAAGTTCAGGAATAAATAAGCCTTTGAATTGCTAAAATATTACTCCATACCATAATATTTTATATAATAATATTGTTAATAACCTAAGTTTTGGCTAGTGGATTATGTTCATGTGAAAAAAAAATTGTATCGAGGGAGTTTACACTATATAGCCAAAAGTATGCGAACACATGACCGTCACACCTGTATGTGGTTCTTCCCCAAACTGTTCCCACAAAGGTAGAAGCACACAATTGTATAGAATGTCTTTAAATGCTGTAGCGTTACAATTCCCCTTCACTGGGACTAAGAGGCCCAAACCTGTTCCAGCATGACAACGCTACTGTGCACAATGCCAGTTCCATGAAGACATGGGTTGAGAAGGTTTGGACCGGAAGAACTCGAATGTCCTACTGAGCCTTGACCTCGACCCCACGGAACACCTTTGGGATGAACTGGAACTGGCGCCGCCTCAACCAACATCAGTACCTGACCTCACTAATGCTCTTGTGGCTGAATAAACACAAATCCCCACAGCCACGTTCCATAATCTAGTGGAAAGTCTTCCCAGAACAGTGGAGCTTATTATGACAACAAATGGGGTATAAATCTGGAATGGGATGTTCAACAAGCACATGTGAGTGTCCACATGTTGCAAGAAGTTTATTCTAGGCTACTCGTCCAACATCACGCGATAACTGGCCCCAAGGTAGTTGTTTAGTCTGGGCCAGAGTTTATCATCTGTTTTTCTGTTTTGATAAATTTCAACTTGATGCCAAGTGTAACATCAAACACCATCGGTCCAGTCAGTATGGAGAAGAATAACACCACCACCTGCTGAGAGCTGCTGAGATCCAGCAGAGATTTAAGTAATGATGAATGAGAGTCACCTGTACACACAATCGTTTAACATGCAATCACATGGTCCTGAGTTTACACGCTAATTTTAATGGAATTTAAATCAAGTTTAGCATTAGACAGTAGCAGTAGAGAAGAAACAGAGATTCGAGGGAACAGTTTCTAGATGTAGTTGGAAAAGTTCTGTAACATATAAACAACTGTCGGCCCTTGCAAATTGCCATGGTCTAGGAGGAATAAAACATTTTGGGGCGTGCTGTTATTGGAAAATATCAACTTCAGAACGTCAGGCCACATCACACTGTCCAACGCTTAAAGGTCCACTGTGTGGGATTTAGCGGGAACTATTAGCACACATGGAAGCTAATACTCATAAGTATGTTTACATTAGTGTATAATTCGCTGTAACTACAAATCATTGTGTTTACATAAGCATAGGATGAGCACTTTGTCTACATAGGGAGTGGGTCCACCTCTACGGAGGCGCCATGTTGAAGCTGCTACAGTAGCCCAGAAAGGACCAACCGCTAAAGAGCGACTTCCACGTTTCTTGTTTGCAAAAGTGGCGGCGTGAATCTGGAAGGATAAAAAAAGAAAGAAGAGGAATCTGTGTTTGCTGGTGCTGGCTGACAAGTTTGAGACCCCAAATTTTGAAAAGTAGAGGATCATACTTATTATTTAGCATGGAAAAGCAAGGGAGCGTGAATGGAAGTACACTACGGGCACCTGACGGCCGCCGTACGCTCTAATACATGCTTGGAAAGTGAGGGGGAAGGGAGGGCCGTTCAGGGGGTTGGATCCTACATAGTGGACCTTTAATTTGTTTTTGATAATCATATATATACGCACACACATTTAATATACCATAGATATAGAAATACAGAACGAATATTTAATTAAATTTTCTGTTTAAAAAACAAGCAAAAAAAAATGGTAGCGTAAAACTAAAATGTATATTCCTCTTGAAACATTTTCATTACAATTTTAATTAATAAGAATAATTATATTGAATTATTATTCTCACTATGAATGTAATTCAGTCACAACACTGTTAATATGTTACGCAATCACTGCGGGGAAATAAATACAAACCTTGGGGATATGAATGTTTGTATTTATTATTTAAATGTCCGAATTTTGAGCTGTTGTTGTTGTTGTTGTTCGTTTTTGTCCGGCATTTTAGATATTTTTACACGGAAACACAGATTTTGGTTCAGACGGTTTGTGCATCTGTCATTTACATCCATTTAGTCGTTTAAGTCTTGAAGTGTTGAGATGAGTGTAAACTACATGAGTTAAACACTGATTAAATTTGTCTTTTGCTCTGAATTTGCAACTTGGAGTGAGTGTGTGAGTGTGTGAGTGTGTGAGTGTGTGAGTGTGTGTGTGTGTTTTGCTCTGCGTAGTCAGCCTGTGTGTATGAATAGGGACAGTGTGCCAGGAGACGCGGCGTGTGTTTTCCTAAGCTCTTTGAGAGTGTGTTCAGCATGACCACGCATGAAATAAATGTTTCTGTTCATTACTATTAAAAGGACAGGAGGGAGGGCTCCGAGGGGTTGTGGCTGTGTGTGCGTGTGTGTGTTTTGTGGGGTGGCCGGCTGGATGTGTGTTTTAGGATGGGTGTAGCTGAGTGGCTAAGCCATGTGAGCAATATTTTAGCCCTTTTTAAATAATCCTCGTGTACAGGACGTCACTGCGGCTCTTGGCCCCGAGCACTGCGGAGCCCAGGCGGTTTACAGAGCAAAGAGTGTGTTTGATCTGTGCCCTTTCAGACACTTCTCCACTATGACTTTTTATAAGAGTTACAGCATTAATAAATCACTTTCATTTAACACGGACGGTAAAAACACGCAGCACTGTGTCAAGGTCTCAAACCTTCTTTTTTTTTGTTGTTTTTTTTTATTCTTTCTTTTTTTTAAATAATGCAATAGAAATTATTTATTTGTTGTTTTTACGTAGTATTTTCTGACTTAATTTACTCACTTAACTTCCTTGTTTTAATTATTTGTTCATTAGCTTGTTCGTGATTGACTGAGGAAGTTTTCATTTTGCTCTAATTTTGCATATTTGGTTAAATCAAAATAGTCCAGTTCTTCGTATCGAAGTTCACTTCACAGAGTCTGAACTTAAAGCGAGTGAGAGCCGAAGTCTTAACAGGCCTCCATAAAGCTTTAACTTGAATAAGATGTCTTTATATAGTAATAAGAATAATAAGAATAATAAAAACAGTCTGCCTGGGAGACCTGATGCACTGCTCTTTAATAACACGACATTTCATTTTGTTTTGTTTTTTTTAATGCATATTTGGCTTTTTCCTTTTTTTTCCCCTTCTTTTGGAATTTTGCCTAAGGCAAAGATTTTACACAATACAGCATTCAAATTCAACTTTTAATGTTATAATGGTTCATTAAGTCTTAAATAATTGTAGACTGATTACGATCATTGGAAAGCGATTTTAAAAAGCGTTCTCTTGCACCAGTGAGCACAGACGCATGCAAACAGCACAGTCAAGGCTGTAATGGTAGATGTAGTGTGTGTGTGTGTGTGTGTGTGTGTGTGTGTGTAGAAGAGTCTGGATCCATGACAAATATTTATTTAAATACAGATATTACAGCAAAAGCTCATGTCGATGGCCTTGGACTTCACAGCACTAGTGTATAAGCTGAATACAAGAACGTTGAATATTTCTTAATGTATCAGAAGTGATGATGGTAATGCAGATATATAACATTTCATATAAAGAAGAATGCCTACGGGTCTAGACTTTTGGGGAACCTTGAATACAGGGTTTTACAGTAACTTCCAGTCGCTCAGGGGAAAAAAAAAATCTACCGCTTAGCTGATTAAGTTAAGATGTCGACACTAGAAAAGCTTACGTGCACGCTTTTTTTCTTCTGTAGCGCTAATTATCTACAAAGGAGATAAGATTGTAAACTTTTCTAGCGTCTATGTCTTAAATAAAAGGTTTTTTTCTCCCTTCGTGATTCAGAGTCAAAGACGTTTCTATGGACCAGGAACAAGTTTAAAAAAATTAAATGATAATATTAAAATTGTTCTCTATAGTTAGAGAAAAAGAGGGTCTTTTTGTATTTTTAAATGCTTGTTTTGAATTACGGTGTATGTAATGTTTATTTTGTACAATCTTTGAAATGTGCTTATATTGATAGAGTTGAATGTATAACCTGTTCATGTTTCTTCCCTGCTTGATGCTTCGTGTGTGTGTGTGTGTGTGTGTGTGTGCTCTGCTCTGCTCAGGCGCAGTATGAAGCGGAAGGCCAGTTTCACTTGTCCCTTTAACGGCAGTTGCACCATCACCAAAGACAATCGCAGGCACTGCCAAGCCTGTCGCCTCAAGCGCTGCGTCGACATCGGCATGATGAAGGAGTGTGAGTCTTGCTTCATAAACATGTACAATGGTGTTTAACAAGCATAAAAAACAACAATCTCAAACTCCGCTTTTGCTGTTCGCTCCTAAAAACAAAACAGCAAAGGCTCTCCATTGAAGTTCAATGTCGTATTAATGAGAAATCCAGCATAGCAACAGACAGTACGGTAGGATTTCTGTGCATAAACCCTTCATTACAAAGACACAAAAACCATAAAGTGCAGGTCTACAGATGTGAAATGAGTCATGCTTCACTGTATCCTCAACAAGTAGGCGAGTCCATGCGTCACCCTGTCCCTGTAGAGAGAAGTGTCACCTCAAAGCAGCGCAAAGGTCTGCTAACTCATCACCTTTATCCTGTGACGATGCTTTGCTGTCCTGGTGGGCGTGGTCTCATCCACGATGGCCCCGCCCACATCCTCGGTGCACGAGGGCTCACTCGTTTGGTGTGATGAGGAGAAAAATCATGTATGATGTGCGATGACCTTAACACTCAAACCACTTGAACACCTATTGGGAGTTTAACGGTTTGGAATCCATCATCATCATCATCATCATCAAAACAGCAGTACGGTTCCAGAGACGTGTAGAACCTGTGCCAAGGGGACCACACTCCTTACAAAAGCTTTTAGAGGTGTTATGATGTAACTGCATGATGATGTCATAAAATCTCGAAATCTTGAAAATCTCATTTATTACAATAATATGGTTTATTTTCACAGTAGTTAATGATTAACCAGTGGATTAAGCCATGAGCTGTTGCCAAAGGTCAAATACAAGTCAGAAGATCCTGCCTTCAAACACACACAAACACACACACACACACACACACACAGGCACGCGCGCTCGCTTCAGGTCTGATGGAGCTTCTCTCTCAATATAGTGTCTAGAATGGACAGCACTGTTCCAGACCTCAAAAAACAAAACAGTGTCATAAAAATAGAAAGCGAGAGTGTGAGACAGAGAGAGAGTGGCAGAAAAAATGTCCAACAACGCCCTTTTTTTTCCTCCAGCGTAGTTACACAATACGGCGCCCCAGATTTTCCCCGGCTGGCAGGAGGAGAGCAGCATGGCAGCGTAGCTCACTCACGGTCCCGCGGGCCGAAACGAGCCTAAGCCCCGCCTCCCACTGATCTGCTCAGCGCACAAAAGGGCCTCTTTGTTTCACAATGGCAGCCGTTCCAGGACAGAGGGTCAAAGGTCAAAGCTGTGGAAGTGCAGACGAGCGAGCAGCTGGAGGTGTAGAAGAGGAAGTGTTGCTGTGACTTCTGCAGCTGTAGTCGGACTTTTGGAGAAAGGCTGCTTTCAGACAAATCTTGCGATTTGATTCGTCTATCCGGAATTATTTCCTGCAGCATAATAACCTTAAAGTGATTCATATAATAATTCAATCCATGTGTACATACCCAAGTTGAAATAAACTGCCTGAAGCCTGTCTGGGTTAAAGTGATAACAGGACTAACTCGTTTCAGTGCTGTTCCATAACAAGGAATGCAACAACAAATAGCTTAAAAGTTTAAAGTGGTGTTCTGTAATTACTAAAAAACGATTAGCGTGTCAAATCGCTGAGGTGTGAGGCGATAAAATGCTTCCAGTGATGATCCATTATAAAAGATAAACAATCACTATCTAAATCTTTATAGCAGGGAGTCCTGTGTTTGTGTCAACCCAACACACCGGCTCCAAAAAAAAACACCAAAAAAAAAGTGCATGTGTATAAGGATTTTAAACGGTGTACTGAGGTTTGGTTACATATAAACAGTTCAGTTGGAATCTGCAGTTGGAAGGAATTCATTTGGATTGGTGAAAATTGTTGCGTGTAAACTGCCGGGTTAAAAAAGAGGCCGGCAACCAAAAATATCCAGCGGACAGCGGTGCTGTGGTCAGAAACTGAAACTGATGAAGGACTTTAGGACATGCATGGAAAAAGATGAGCTGCGGTCTTTAACTGTACACCTAACCATGGAGCAATAAGGTAGAAGGATAAAAACCCCAGCAATGAATAAAGGCCTTTAAATATATGGAGAACTCGGAATTATAAGGTTCTGTGTGATGTTTTTGGCAAAAATGAATCCACATGCCATTGAATATCTCAGTTTTCTTCTGTGAGCTCAAAAAAGTTCCATCCATCTAATATATTTTTTACGATTTACACAATAATTAGTAATTAACATAAAGGAGAAAAGTTTGCTTTGACGTTTCTGACAGTTAAATCTGGTTGATGCAAGATCTTAAAATGATATATATACTGCGTCCCGTTTACCTCGGAAGTTGGAGCTGAGAATGACGTCACACCCGAGTTGACCGCGTTCCAGTACAACAAGTCAGAAGACAAATAAGACAGAAGTCCAAATAAACCGTTTATTACTACAGCTTTCTTACTGCCAATGCGCCGAACAGCCATCTTGGATTTTGAAGTCGGGCTTGGTAGGATTCTTCGACTCTTCATCCGAATCCAGTGTGGGGCGATCCAGTCATGGGAACTCGGAAATTCCGACTTCCCAGTTCAAATGGAGCACACCAATAGTTTTCATACTTGTTGAATTCTCGATTCTGATTGGTTCGTTGGTTTTCTGTAACTTCAGCTCTGATGGCAGTTCCAACATTAATTCAAATCCCAGGTTTATACTGGATTAAGGTGCTCGTTCTGATATGTTATCTTTTCTAAAGTAACAGGAAGTTGTACGGTAGACGCTATTAACTTCGAGAGAATAAAGAGAGGCTGGTGAAGTAATGTTTATAGCTAAAAACTTGCTTCTCAGGTGTTCTACAATCTTAAATAAACGCATAACAAATTGCAATTAGTCTTGGCAAGCTGGAATGTATGATTATAGAAAAAAAGCCTGGTAACAGTAGCGCAGCTTCATCACACCAAGCCGGCGTTGATTATTTTCCTAGAACAGCATGCCCCGCCCCGAAGTGTTTTATTATTTATACCCCGCATAATCAATATCTAAAAACGTATTTAATCCGTTTCCGTCTGTTCTGGAGTGCATGTTTAACTGCAGTCTCTAAAGTTCTTTCAGGAGATTTACAGCTTCAGCTGTCCGGATACCAAAAGCAGATCTCTTGGCACATTATTCTCACATTTCCCCGTAACGATGAGTAATGATCGTTCTGCTCCAGCATTAGTATTTCATGAGCACTGCATGTTTGTTTACCTGCGGTTTCAGATTCAGGTTTTCCTTTTGTTTTTTATTTGACCACACACTGTTAGCACCTGTTTGCCAGATTGGTTCAGACTGTCACGTTCTCCTTAGCCAAAACAAACTCACCCGAGATAACCCGAAGCAGTCTTCCGTACTAATAATGGTACACGTATCAGCGACGATGCAGGGCGTCCGCGTCTAACCGTTAATACACAACACATTGCGCGGGTTAGGATGAATCACAGAATGAGTTTGTATCTGTGACATGTTTATAGCCAATGCAATGCTGGTTTTATGTTTAGAAAACAGTTTGGTTTTGAACACAGTCTTTTACACTGAAATCATATTTAGTTATTGTGATCCATTTTTTTCTGAACTAGTGTTTTGGTTTTGAACTCGCATGATCGTTGGCATATGAACATAAACCGCAGTTGAATGGAAAATAATAGCTTCCATGTGTTTAGACTTGACATCAGACCCTCGTCGGGATATATGTGAGAGAAAAAAAATCCCTTTCTTTTACGGCCTCTTTCAACAAAGCTTTTACAAGAGCTCCTTATGCACTTAAAGACATAAAGTAATGCTGCAAAGCTATTAGCCACCCCGTTGCGCTGCCTTGTACTAAAATTCTTCGTTAAAAAAAAAAATCCCCTATAATTTATTCATTTATTTTTTATTTTATTTTATTTTTTTTACAAAATTCCGGTGGAATAAAACTAAAATGTTTCGTTTTTCCACTCACAAATCCATTTTTTTTAACCTACTATAACAATTCCTGTTTAATCAGACTCATAATTAATCAGGCTTATATTTAATCAGGCTTATATGGCTCATTGATAATTAATAAAACTGTAAACCCATTTTGCTGCTCCAGCTGTATATAAAACAGCACTAGCCAACTTTTAGTCTGGAGCGAAAATTCCAAAAAAACTGGAACTAAATTATATCAACATTAAAATATATCTGTAAAAAAAAAAAAAAAAAAGCATTTAAATAAAAAAAAAAATAAAACTGGTAAAACACTTTTTAAAGTTTAATAAAACACGATTTTAAAGTGTTTTATTCCTCTTATACCACAGAAAATTGGATTAAAATTACATTTCTTAGTTATTTATTTTATTTAAAAAGGCATTTTTATCCATTTTTAGTTAAGTGTAATGTTTTGAAACTTTTGCAAAACAGCTTTTCAGCAGATATAAACAGTCATTCCCTCACCAGCCTCTTTTGATCTTGTTGCTATAGCGATGATAACAGTTTACAAGGAGTACATTAATATAAGCGTGTGATTCTCTTGTCAGTCAGCGCTTCTGACCAATCAGAACCAAGAATTCAACAGTGCTGTGGTCTGACACTGACTCCTAAGTTATTCACATAAGTTATATACTCACAATATGTACAGTTCAAAAGTGTGCACACCCCATGGGAATTTCTATCTTTATTTTTGGGCCTGAAGCTGTGGTAATTCATAAATTGCGCCACTGTTGCAATGTCATGCTTTTCCCCCTCCGTGACGACTTCCATTACGTAAAACCAGGAAGCGTGAAAAGAGGCTATTAGATAAGGGTCATTATTTTAAGTTACAGAAGAGATATAAAGCTGCAAAAGGGTGTTATTAGTTCTGGCTCATTCAGCACCAGGCCACTACTTAGGACACGCACACAAACACACGCAAACACAAACACACACACACACACACACACTAGACTCTGACTGTCCATATGGCGCGAGGTCATTACACTGTCACTGTGACCCAGTTGGCAGACTGCTGTAGTCTTCACATGCTGAGAAATGTCTGCTAGCTTCATACACGTCATACGGCGCTGCTCTGAGATCAGCCATTTCACAACACACAAGGGACAGCTCTTAGATTTATTCACCAATAATCTGATCCAGGATCAGCCTATCGAGATAGGTTGATGATAAAAGGTGCATTAGGTAAGATTGGAGCTCTAGTGGTTAAATAGGTGAATTACAACAACAATGAATTTTGTTCCTCTTTGAACGCACATCCCATTCTTGTCAGTGTAGACAAAGCCACGCCCCCTAAATATATTTAAATAGCTGGGTGATGGTGCTAGCGCTATACTATGATTTGTGATTTTACACGTCACCCGAAGCCATTCAACTGACATTAGACTCGAACTCCTGCGAGAACAGTCAAGTATAGTCTTTCTACGGAGGTGGTTTGTCCAAAGTTTTGCATTACCTGTATATCTTAAGCGAAAATAAAATGGATCGGCTTGATTCGGCAAGTAATGGCAGCTGTTCAACACGTTAACGCTCCGTATAGATCGTGTTTACATTTCCAGGAGGAACATCGCTAATTGCATGTCAGTAATATGTTTCTAAATCTTGGCATCGCGAGCGGTTTTTAGTTCGATTTTTTGCTGAGCTTGGCGCTTTTGCTTTTCAGAACAGACTGAAATGTGGAAACTGAAGAGGCGCATGTAAACACAGACAAACAATGTTTAGTCGCGTTCTACATATTTGCAGGATATTTGTATTAGTAAAAGAGTTGGCAGAAAAATCTACTGTTGTAGCTTTAATTTGAAACTTAGCTAAGAAAAACAAAAGAAAACATCTGCGCAATAAATTCCACCGCACGTTGACTCTGTGTGATTTACATTTAGGCTGAGTACAACTTCGAGTATGCAAGCTGTAAACTTCACCTAAAGCTGTAATCCATCGCGCTGTAAGACGGAAGTCCTCCAGAGCCGAGTGTTTATGTGGCTCGACTTTATTAGGTGGTGTAACCCGTTTCCGAGCAGGATGTATTTTCTCCTTTTATCTCAGAACCGATGATATTGTTATTGAGTAGAAAGAGGAAACCCTTTATTTCTGGTTGTCAGTCAGTTCTGGGTAATGTTTAAGAGCTTAAAGAGTGCAGTGAGAAGCCGTTAAGATAAGGAAGCCTGCGCTGAGCAAGATCAGGAGCAGCATGAGACTGAAGTTACTGATGAATTGCAAGCTGTGCAGTAATGAATCACAGTTAATCCTGTTATTATTGTGGGATTTTTTTTTTTTTGCAGTCATTCTGACTGATGAGGAGGTACAGAGGAAGAAGGAGCTGATCCTGAAGAGAAAGGAGGAGGAGGCGATGCGAGAGGCGCAGAAGCCTCGTCTGACCGAGGAGCAGAATCAGATCATCAACACGCTTCTGGAGGCGCATCACAAGACCTACGACGACTCCTATTCCGACTTTGTGAAATTCCGAGTCAGTGTCACACTTAATACTTATTATCTTAACCAGAACTTTCTACAAGAAGAAATCGCATAACGTCACCAGTTCACACTTTCTTGTAACGCGACGAGCTGCATTTCGTTTTTTTTCGTTTTGTTTTGCGCTTTGTTTTGTCACCTACCGAGTCATAACGGGAACTAACTCGTTTAACGTGACGTTAAATGTAACTAAAAACAGATAAAAATACAACGTGTCGTCCTGGAATAAAAAAAGTTAGGGTTAAAAAATTGCTTTGGTGAAAAAGGAATAAAGAAACATGTTATTGGAAAACAATCTTCGCTGAGGTTAGCGAGCTTCGCTGAGGTCATTTCAGCTTCAGCTTCACTGAGATTGATTATTTTCCTATAACAGCACGCCCCTGAAAAAATGAAGGACGTTACGGCTTTTTAGTGTTACACGACGTGCATATTATATTCGGTTTCTCCTTTCTACAGACACAGAAATAGCTTTCAATCTAAAAATACAAACAAAAAAAACCTATCATGTCAGTTGGAAGCTGTGTGTTGTGTGATGAACATTTTTTGCTAGTAAAAGTCCACACACACACACACACACATACACACCTTAACTCTGTGGCTAAAACATAGATAAGTATCATAAAGATTTCTAACTGTATAGGCCATTTTTGTGGACTTTTGTTTAAAATAACTTCACTAGACAAGAGCTACGGCAGATTCATCACTGAATCCAAATTCCTGATTCACTTTGCATTAGCCTGAGCGGGACAACGGAAATGATGTAGTTAGAAAGCCATGAGTACGTTTGCGGGAGAAGGAAATACACTCCTAACTATTTCTGAGCGGATGATGTCACCGCCACCGGGCTGGGGGAAATGTTTACGCGAGCTGCAGCGGCTGCCTTTTCATTAGCGAACGTTTAATTCGGGGAAATGCCAGATTACCTCAGATAACAGCTTGTAGTGATGCTACTGACACCAAAATATGCAAATTGAGTCATGGCAGCTTTGGGAGTAGTTCTGGCTGTAAAGCAAATGGGTTATCGTTTCCATAGTAACAGCTCAGTCATTTGTATGGCGAATAAACGGGTGAAAAGTGTGAGGTGTCGCTCTTACAAAATACACACATACACACACACAAAAATTTTTTTTTGTTAAAAGACATCAGGATCGGTGTTGCGAACAATTAAAATTAGGATTAAAACACTCCGCCAAGTGTTTTAATCCTAATCGTTTAAGCGATTTTGAAGGCGATTGTTCTGCTTGAAACGGTTTAAAGCATGTGCCATCTTGTTATGGTGTAACTCTTGTGTGTGTGTGTAGCCCCCTGTGAGAGAGGGTCCAGTGACGCGCAGTGCCAGTCGTGCTGCGTCTCTCCATTCGCTCTCCGATGCCTCTTCAGATTCACTGAACAACTCACCAGGTAACACACACTCGCTCTCACACACACGTTCACAAATTCACTGGGAAATCGAGTAAGGAATGTAAGCTTCACCTCCAGGAGGTTTGTCTACAGCTAGCAGTATGCGAAGTGTTTTGGCCAAAAGCATCGAACCTCACATTGAATTGCGTATGTTAGGAAACTGGACGCTGACTAAAAGTAGT
The DNA here is from genome assembly GCA_030014255.1 of Parauchenoglanis ngamensis. NCBI lineage: Eukaryota > Metazoa > Chordata > Actinopteri > Siluriformes > Auchenoglanididae > Parauchenoglanis > Parauchenoglanis ngamensis. Next base: position 18,551,863 of record JAQMYM010000015.1, read on the forward strand.
TTTTACACACACACACACACAGACAGCAGGAAAAATAGTGTTTTGAGAAACAGCTTGTTTTTCTGCCCAGGCTCTGTTCTTCATCTCCGCTTGTTATGTTTCTCTGATACCAGTTAATCCCTCCCTGATGGTCAGCCATTTTGCACGAATCTTCAGCTCTCGCTTTGCAGAAGTGCCACTCCTGTTCTCATCATGAAAAAAAAAACAACAAAAAAAAAACAGCCCGAAATACACTTCCTGGTTTTTTTTTTTTTGTTACCCAATTTTCTCACAATTTAGACGTTGCCAATTCCCCGAGACGTAGAACGTCAACATTTAGAATCTCTGCTGGTGCAAAATCCCAGTGTAGCTTTACACGCTTAGAGGAGAGACTTATTCTGTTTACACGAATAAGATGGATGCCCGTAAAGGCGTCTTTTCCACTCAGACTTCAGACCAGTCATGACCACGGGATGACTGTGTGTTGTGGATTATGTCCCGTATCTATGTTTCTAGTGCCGGAATGAGACGGCGAAGCTTGTTTTTCTCCTTCAGCACCTTCTAGATTACAGCATTTACAGAAACGATCATTTGCGCACGTTTGCGTCATTACTGTTACAGGAATAACCGTAACAAAATCTTTTTTTTTTCCGTCTTTGGGCTATGGTTTTTTCGGGAAAAAATCACCACAAGCACCTTCTCTTTTTACATGTTTCAAACAAAAAAAAAAAAAAAAAAAGTAGGAAGTTCGCATGTTTTGCTATGACTGATGAAATTTTTATTTATTTTTTTTCTATTTTTAAGTGATGCTGTAGGTTGACTCTGTGCTGTTCTCTTTACTTCTGGGTGTGAAAACGTTATTAAAACAATCTTAAACCTGAGTTCAGCTAAACACTTACTGTTGTGTAGAAGAGATTTAATGAGAACTGTTTGTTCTGAATTTGTTAGGTTTATAATTAATCATAATTATGCCCACTTTGTTTCGATTAGAAAATAAAAAAGCAGTGAGTGAGTGAGGTCTGTAAAATATTACATATTTATTCAAGCGTTTATTTGGTTGGACGACGCAGCCTCATGGCTCCAGAGTTCTCAGGTTACAGTCTCTGTGGAGTTTTCCATGTTCTGGGAATCCTTCATATTTTCCACCTTGCAGAAATATTCCAGTAGATTGACTGCCTCTCAGTTGCACCTCGGTGTGAATTTGAATGAATGAAATTATGGTTTATTTCCTGTTAATTAAATAAGATCGTCTATGAAACACACCACCACCCGTGTAATCGTTACATTTCTGGGCCTAGCCTGAGATTAGTCTGAAATGAGACACCTATATTGTTGGACTGGAACAGAAATAACAATTCGTTTTCATTACATTTACCGCGTGTGGCTGATATTTTTGCCCAGAGCTCATCGTTTGGTGGCTCTCAGATTAAAAACTTTAAACAACACTGAAGAAGTAGCACCAAGCCTTACACACTGAGCCACCACTTCACCAGGATGACATGCTTATGCTTTTTGGGGTTTTTATGTGTTTGCATGTTTTACCATGTGCATTTTTCATGTCAAATCCTAACATATTTTTGGCTTCATGGTGTATTCTTAGCCTCTGAATTATTGAACTAACTAACTAGTCTCTAACCAGTTGAACTAGCTTGTCCTTTAACTATGGAACTAGCTGACTAGCCCCTAGCTGTAGCCCCTACCCGTTGAACTAGCTTGCTAGTTCCTGACTTGTTGAGTTAGCTAACTAGACTTTGGCCAGTTGTACTAGCAGGCTAGGCCCTGATCTATTGAACTAGCTGATGAGTCTTTGATCTATATAACTATCAGGCTAGACCCTGATCTATTGAACTAGCTGATGAGTCTTTGATCTATATAACTATCAGGCTAGACCCTGATCTATTGAACTAGCT
>JAQMYM010000015.1:18558753-18581499 GCA_030014255.1 Parauchenoglanis ngamensis
ATTTCCATTCATTCCATCCTTCTGTCTATACCCTCACTATCTCTCCCCTTTGCGCTTTCTCTCTCTCTCTCTCTCTCTCTCTCTCTCTCTCTCTCTGCTCAGATCGCCCCGGCGTGCAGGATCACGTTCGGATCGAGGCGATGCAGGAGCGTTTGTGCGAGACGCTGCAAGCGTATATCCGTGTGAACCACCCGGGCGGCCGGCTGCTCTACGCCAAGATGATCCAGAAGCTGGCCGACCTGCGCAGCCTGAACGAGGAGCACTCCAAGCAGTACCGCTCGCTGTCCTTCCAGCCCGAGCACAGCATGCAGCTCACACCGCTCGTGCTCGAGGTGTTCGGCAGCGAGGTGTCCTAGCGGCCAGGACGGTGTCGCCCACGGTGGCAGTCCAGCGCAGGGGCATGAGGGAGGAGGGGGGTGGGGAGGGGTGTGGTGGGGGCAAGAGGGGTGCAGCACGGGGCAGAGGTGGGCCAGAGGACATCTGGAGGAGTCCTATTACAGCAGACTGTGTGTGTGAGTGAGTAGGAAAGTGAAAGTATGTTTGTGTGTCTCCAGGGCAGGAGTGTGCCGGGGGATGTCTGGTATCCCGTTTCGGGGAATTTGTAGAGGCGTTTTGCGAGTGTGTGTGTGTGTGTGTGTGTGTGTGTGTGTGTGTGTGTGTGGGGAGGGAGGGTCACATATGTGTAAGTCCAGAGGAGGGCTACGGGTTTTGGAAGCTAAAGGGAATATTAAGAATGTACTTATGCATATATGAACAGAAATATAAATATAAGCTAATATCTATATTTAAGAAAGATGCTTTCTACTAAATGTAAGCGTATGGCTGAGCGTTGTAAAATAGGATTAGCAGGCGTCTTTGGTTTGAGTGTGTGTGCATGCTTGTGCGGAGAGATGTGTTTTGTTGTGTATATGAAAGAAAAGGACACTAACAAGCAGGCACATACACTGAATGAAGTACAGGGGGCGCTCTATTTTTGATGTTTGTATAGATAGGATATTTAATGACCACAAGAGAGCGAGCCCAGCAGTACACGCTAACGCTAATCCGCTAATAACAGGCTAATTACGATGATCTGGTTACTGACAACTGTATGATTTGTTACAGTTTTATACTTATGGCCGACTGTCACACTGACGAGCTCGAGATTGTTCGAATCAACACAAAAGTGCCAAAGGATTGTGCATGCGACACTTTTAAAGTGTCTTGAAATCTGATCTGATCAGATGTGCCTTTGTTTCATTGTTTAAGCCTTTATTTCCCCCAGCCCAAAAACAGGCTCCGCCCAAACCAGTCAGAGCTGCTCGAATGAAATGGTTTGAGAACCGTGATTTGACTCCACGTGTTGACGTATTTCAGTTTGAAACAGAAAGCCAGGGTGACGGCAGCGTGAAGCGCTCGACGGATTTACACACCAGCCGATAGTGTTCGAGATAGACATCTGCTGAATCTATACAAACTTGACAACATCACGGTAAAATAGGACAATAACAAAGCCATTAGCCAGATCTTTGTTGTTTTTTTTAACTGTGGAGGACTTGTACGAGGTCGCCAGCTGTCGCATGACTGCCAAGTTCAAATTCCACCACAAATTCCATCTTCTGTAAAACGAATAAACTCCAACCACTTCTTTTTTTTCAGGTGTGTGGGATGACGCAAAGCCAAAAACACACAAACCAGGTTTGCTGCTAAAGAGCTGCTACTGTAAAGAAAGACACACCCCCAGGGGCGGGACATACATTCTGGAGAACTTTTAATTAGTAGAACACAAGATCAGTACAGGATGATTCATCAAAAAAACAAATTTGTGATCATTTTCCAAGAAGTAACAAAGCGTAAATTGTAAATGAAGAAAACAACCCCAAAGGGTTTTTTTTTTTTTTGGTCTTTTTATTCTAGATATACTATCATACTGGTGTCCATAATACTAATGAACCGGTACGAAAACTGAAATTTGAAACACCAAATTTGAAGTCAAGGACTTTAAAGGCACGCTACATGGCGTATGAAGTAAAAGAAGATTGGAGTGCGGTGTCATGGGATTTATTCTTAAGTGTAATTCATCCCATGGGCAGCAGGCGGCTCTAAAAAAATGGCAATCTGCTCCTTTAACGAAGCATATTGTGTTACTTACTACCAAACCTGTGCATTTACAACGTTCCCATTAAATGCCAGAAGCAGCAGTGCAATGCCCTGCCAATTTCCAATTACTTCGCCAGCATGAGCTATGTTTCAGATCTGGCGCTCCTCACCACAGAATGGTTTGATTAGGGAATACACAGAGGTAATCCTTTTGTTTTAGGCAGTTTACATTTTAGAAGCCGCATTATGGCACGTCAGTTTACAGTTTTGTGCCGCTCTCTTGTGGTCGTACATTGTAAATACCACTTTTATTATTCCTGTACATAGTAAGTGTAATGAAAACAAGCATAGGCAAGTACTAAGACGATTCATTAGTTCAAAAGACGCTTGGGAGAAATATGCAAATATGATATTTTCCTATTATTTGCTCTCTTTTTTTTTTTTTCTTTCCTCTGAGGTGACAATAAGCTTCGACGACTTTGTCTATTGATGATGTTAGGTGCGAATTCGTCATTTGCTCTTACTTTAATCATTATGATTGTTCTTATTCTGGTTCAGTTTTTGTACACTTTTGGATATCCAGATATCCCAAATCAAGAGGATATTTTTCTTTTTTTTTTTTTTCTGGCAAATCAACAAGACATCTCAAACCATATTCTTGCTGCTGCACAAAGCCTTGCTAGAACTCTCAGATTTTAGAGAAGAGACAGTTTTGTCCTCACCATGAATGCTGCCTGAAACCAATCAATCGACGGGGACGTGGACTGACGGTGGAGCCCCACGTGTATATCTAGAGAAATATAACCGCACGCCTGCTCTTATGCCTATACTTCTGCCGTAATACCGTAGCCTCATGTGTAAGACTCTTCGAAGCTTTAACTGCTCTGTGGAATAAATGGAAACAGGAGGAATGATGGTGTCTGGCTGCTACAGGACGGAGCTGTGATTTTTATTTTATTTTTTTTCCCCAGCTCCTCTGTCCGGAACTCTTTTGTGTTAAAACTGCTCAGTGAGAATGAAAAGCTGTAAAGAAGCTATGATGTTGTGCGACTGGAACGTTCTTTGTGAGGTACAAACAGGAGCTTCGGTGCGGGTTTCGGAGACGGACCCGCACCTGACTCTCTTGACTAGGACATTGGGACAGGACGTCAGCGCCATCCAGTGGACTGGATCAATCCACACGTGCTATGTACATTCTACTATATATAAATTAAGCTTCGATCCGGATTCTTTCTAATGACTAAGGAGCATGTGCTTTGTCATCCAGCGCTGTGAAAGGATACACACGGAAATGGCTGCTGTTTCTACGTACAAACCCGTTTCACTTTTTCAGACCCAGTGTTGTTGCCTGCGTAGCCTTACAGAACTCGCAAACTCTCAGAAACTCTACAAGGGAAACGAGGCAGTCATACACACATACACAAACACACACACACACACACACACACAAACACTTTTTTAAGGACTATGTTCACCCTGGTTTCAGCAGGGAAGAGTTCAGCATTATGGGCAGTCTGTTGCCTCAACTAAGCTCAATAAGGGTGCTCTCGCACTTTGCATTCTTTTCCCCCCACCACATTACTGTTTCTATAGTAACGGCTAATTCACAGCGATTTGTATGGTGGACACGCCACATAATAATAAACAGATTATGGAAGGAGTCTCGAGTGCAAGCGTTTTGTACCAGTCATAGGAAAAGCTGTAGCTTTCTGAAGTCAGGGAACCGAACAACATCAACCCGACGTTGATTAGTTTCCTGTGACAGTATGCTCCTAAGTGTTTTATTCCTTACCTAAGCTTGGAACAAGTGTCTTTTCTCTCCTTATATTTGTTCACGAACAACAATAATTTTCACCAGCAGGCTGATTGGTCAGGAGATTTACAAAAAGACAGGAAAAAACAGCACTCGATGTCACTCACCACATTTCTGAAACGTTCAACGTCCACAACAACCAAAAAGCCTTTTTAAAAGCATCAAAATCCTGCAGCTGCTTCCTGTAGAATTTCATCGAAAATGCGGTGTTTGAGGGGAAAAGAAAAAAAAAAGTGTGAAAGCACCCTAAGAAAGGATCTGGCACACGTGGGTTTCACCTGGCTTATAGTGAACTTCGCTGAATCGAGGTATTTTGAAGGCCCTGTTTTCAGTATTCCCGTCAATACAAGCTCCATTTCACAGAACGCCTGAATGTTGCGCAAAAGTAGGCGCTTTCTGAATGAACAGGCAAGCAGATTGCTACTGCATTAAAAAAGCGTTTGTATTTGAAAATCACAGGGCATACCTTTAATAGTTTGGCTCAGTAGTTAATGGTGAGGCGCCTGGATCGGAAACCCAATGTGTGTGTCAGCGTTTAGGACCGAGGACGACCTTTTGTACATTATTCCTTTCTGAATTGTCATAAGCTAGAGGAAGGGGTTATCGTTTATTTACTCGATGGCTTCTACATTCACATGCTAACAAGACTGGGTATTATATGATTAAGGTGGGGCTAGGAAGAGGAACGGGTAATTATGTTTGGCTTTGGGATTTAGGGATACTCTTTTGCTGGATTGTACAGGAGAACTAGCCAGTCTAGCCCCACCTTGGATTTAGGCTCTGAGTTATAATGAGTGCTCTAGATATAATGAGAAATGTAGGAAGAAATCTGCTTGAGTTGTGTCTAGTGTTTTGGTAGGAGTAGACGAAGAGAGCAGAGGACTCTGAAAGCTGATTGTTTAAGAAGACACACCGACAGGTGCCGTTTTTAACCAAAATGATCTACCTCTCCCGTCCGCACATGTATTCAGTACACAGTTGTGTTTCATTCGTTTTTTTTTTTTTTTGTTTCGTTTTGTTTTTGTTTTTTTTATTTAAAAAAAATCAAACACACACACACTAATCTCTCTCTTATTTATTCCTCTCCAACTTAAATGCTGGACTGTTTACCTCAAGCCTATAGTTAAGGAGGTGCTGCACCTCTTGCCAGTTGACTAAACCCTGTTTCCTTACGTTCTGTGTGTAGCGTTGCAATGCAAAGTGTTTCAGCTGGTCGCAGTGTGAATTCAGAGACCCATTTTGCTACTCGAACGCTACTCGCAGTCAGTATTAGCTTTCTCTGGTGCCGACTGGCAAAGCATTGACAACCAAACCGACTATGCTAATTGTGCTAGCTAGACTATTTGCATGTTTCTGCGGTTGACGTGCGTCCTTTAATTGGTTGTGCTCAGTGTCTGTGGTGTTATTGCTTTGCAGCCTCTGGTGAACTGTTTATTTCAATCATTTTGCTACGCTGCTCCGTCTGTCTGTTTCTCTCTAATCACACATTCTGTTATATAATCCTACGTTCATACTAGCAAGCGGCAGGCGGCCATTCGTTTTCTGGCCGCGATTTTAGCAACAGGGTGACGGCGCGACTTTTAAATTGAGATTTTCTCAATTCTATGCAAGTTAGACGTAAAGTGGTATAGCGGCAAATCCAAACTGCCACAATTAATTAGTTTACTGCAGTTCAACGGTTTCATCTTATACGGTAGTATTGTCGTCGTCGTCGTCTCTGGTGAGTGCTACGTACGTAGCGAGTGCAGTCAGCTTGCGCTGCTAATCCGCTAACGAAGCTAGTTCAAAACCTAGCAAGTAACATATAAATGAAACGTCCAGTTTTCACACTCACTAGCGCGTTATTTAATTTGTGCTCAACTTCTCAGAAGATCGCAGGGCAGCCAGACTTGTCGCCTGCTAGTGTGTGCGCAGGGTAAGACAGATATCGCCTTGTCTTCGGTTATGCAGTTAAGCAGACAAACAAGGAACCGTCTCAAGCCTCATGTCTACCAAACTCACTCTGATTGTATTTATCGTTCACTCACACCTTGACGGATTCATTCAGTCGTCATGGCATTGCTGCTCTCCTTTCTGGAGGCTTCCTTGCTGGTTCAATCCTCCTCTGCTACCTCCGTAAAATGTTGGTTTTCACACACACACACACACACACACACACACACACACCACGGATCAGCAGTCTCGCCTGTAACAAGCTCATGTTTACGGCTCTCTACTCTTATCCATCTTTGGAATTGTGTCATTATGATTGTTATGTTTTGTTAAAAACTCGAATCCGCATCTGATCTGAAATTTTTTGACTCATCTTCATGCTAGCTCAGTTACAGTACCTCTGTGTGCCTAAAACCCAAAGCCTTATTTGGGGAGAGTGTCAGGGTTAAAGTGGTGAGTTCTTACGCAAGAAGAAGTGCAGGCCAGGTCCAAACGGTTCTGCCAAACACATTTACATATAAACCTGCACTCCGCAGCAAGACTGAACCACTGAAACTAGAGTTACAGAATTGTTCTAGAGCGAGAATAAACACTTTTGTTTGAGGGTTCTGGAACCGGGGACTACAAACGGCTGAGCGTTTTAAAGTTCTGTAGGCCTGGTTGAGTCTAGATTATGGATTTATATAACCTAGGGATGCATCGATACCAATACTTGTATTGGGAATTTGTGATATCGTGCATTTACTCGTACTCATAGTCATAATATTTGGCAGTATCTGATACCTGGTGATACAGTGAGATGTACGCCAAGTGTACGTTGTAACGTTAAAGAACAGACGACACCAAATTGCAGGAATTACTAAGAATTCATTGCTAGCAACCAGTGCTTGCTAGCTGAAAAAAAAAGTCTACAGGCAGAACTATGTGAATGAAAATAACAGCTCTTACCCAGAATGTTGTTCTTGATGATCAGCCACTCTTGACAACGAGGAATTCCGAACAAAACCCCGCTCTCCACTGCAACCCTCCTCGATCCGAGCTAACAGTTTTCCCTGGTCATTCAAGTGCATGAACACACACGTGTGTGCTTTCCATGGCCACTATTTAAACCAGGGAAGCATAAACGTAAATTGTTCCACCACGTCCCTGATTGGTTAATACCAAGCAGGTTACTCATTTCGCAATCAGTATCAATGAGAACCAAAAAACTGGTACTGGGTCAGGAGAAAAACAGTAACAACAATGGTATCGATGCATCCATAATATAGACTGAAAGTAACTACAATGGTCCAAAGCCAAACTTGGGAGGGAAAGCTCACGAAGGAAAGCTGTAGATCCACGCACTCGTCTCAGACAGACATGTGGAAAGACAAAGTCCTGGAGTCAGCTGCCTTAGTTTTGGTCTTTACATTTAAACTTTATTTTCCTCAAAGCTGTGTGCATTAGGTCTGTCTGATACATAAAACATACATATATATATATATATATATATACACACACACACACACACACACACATACATACACTGTATATTGTACAGCTGCATGTGCATTCTCTCAGGTACAAAACTGAGCATGGTGTTTTATTATCATTTTTAAGCAAAATAGAAAATGTTAAAGGTTTTCTTACTATGTCATGTTCATGCTGCCAATAACAAATACCATGCATTCATCCAATGGAGGTCAAATATGCAATATGTAAGACTTACTGCGCATCGATTTAATCGTGAATTTATGACTCAGGCTTAAAACGAAAACATACAAAGACAGAAACAAACCATATATATTTGTGTCACTGTTGCAGCATTTTCAGAATGTGGTCATGTGTACAACATGGATAGTGAAATTACTGATCAGTATGAGTTTTGTGCTGAGCCTGACCCGGTTCTGTCTGAGACTGATTCACTGGGGATACAGGTGGGCTCGGATTGGTCAGGTTTTCCCCTGATCTTATTTCATCAGCATATGTACTGAACACATTTTTACAATAAGATAGTGCCTACTGCCACACTGAACCGTCTGGATTTGTATTGAAGTCTCAGCATTTAGAATTCAAGGAAACATGATTTAAGACTGTAGTTGTATTTGTCAGGCTCAGTTCAGTTCAGTAGAAAGGTACTAACCTGTACCTTTCCTTGTCACTGGGGTGGAACCATTAAGGGTACATCTTTTTTACCATTAGTACGTAGGTCCATTTGCATGCGTACCTTTAAAGTGTTACCCGAAAAGTTAATTATAAGTACAAGAGTAGCCCTTAAGTTCCAATTATTTTAAACTACATCAACATTACCATGTAATAGATTCACGTTAAAGATACACAAGATGTATACTTGACAGTACCACACCAGTGACAAAGTGACATTTTTCCTGAGCGTATCTAACCAGCATGAACTGTTTCCTGGATTTCCTAATTACTCAGAATGGGAAAAGCCTGACCATTAAGTTCCACCTGGACCAGTTTTGGGTGATGTGGATTTTAGTGGACCATTCCTAGCTTTCCAATGAATAAGCTTTTTCATGAACACTTTGGAATTCTCTGGTTTCTCCAGGAATGGCTCTTAAAATGTCTGCTTAAGTAATTATTAAATACTCAAGATCATTGAAGGGGAGACAAAAGTATGTGAACCATAATGACGATGACAAAAGCATAACTGGACAAAGATTCTTCCGCAAAAAAAACACCAGGTTGACGCAGAAAACTAAATGTTCCGGGATGTCACAAGAATTCTGAAAGAATTTCCAAATATTGGAGCTTCCATTAGTCTACAATTAGTTGACTTACAAATAGTGAGAAAACTGTTGCAGTGAGTAGGGGTCCTATAGATATCTTGAGAATCCTCAAATAAGTGACGGGGATCCCTTGAGAAGCACGGAAGTGTTCGCTGACGGTTAAGAAACCATATCGCACCTTGATAAATGCGGCTGAGCAGTCAAGGTTTGGTTCAGACAAATGACCATAACTGCCAGAAAACCAACTGGGATTTCGAGAGAGATGTGTGACCCACATCTGCATGGTTGCAACCCACAAACACTTGGGTTTTGTCAAATCTAACTTGTAAGTGATGCTGGATAAAAGCGTCGACCAAGTGAATCAAGGAAACGTGTTATCAGAAAGTTCTACAGCAAAACATCAAAATGTCTAAAATCTAAAACACAAACAGTCTTGATTTCAATCCAACTTACATATTGGGCATTTTAAATATCAAAATATTCAATACTATAAGACATTAATGGCCCCGGATACTTCAGAAATACAGTATAGGATTGACAAGGGGCTACAAAAAGCGTCTAGTTAAAATGGTTCGTCAAAAAATGTGTAAGGGTTCACATGTATAACCATCATCTTTATATCTTTTTAAAACAACTTATCTGCTCTAGATAAGGGTTTTTTTATTGCTTACATATATATGCAATTTATTTATTTCCTCCTAGGAACAGAGGATGATTCTTAACCACATTTTAGAATCTGTTTCTGCAGAAATCCAGATCATGGCAAAGGGTTCACAACTCTTTTTTTTTTTTTCTGATGTCTGTACAGATAACTCTCATACATGCAAACGTGTAATCTCATCTCATGTATTTCTACAATCCCAAGCTACTCGACATTAAGCTAAAACACTCACATAGAGCTTATGTCAAATACCATGCAGACGCAAAAACTGCTAGGCCTCAGCTTAACATTGTAACGATATTCATGCTCAAATCAACTAGTATTGCCATATTTCCCTAGATTTTGTCCATTTTGTGTTGATGACTCTCCTACCTACCTGAAAGTCGCTCCATTACGCTTTTATTTTGTCCTTTGTATGTAGTAAAAAATGTTTTGAGAAAATAAACAGCTGTATATAGTGATGCTAAAGGTGTGGAGTTTATTGTGTGAAATGACTTGTGTCCAGAGGAGGAAAATAAAAGTGCTATATACAAGCGTGTATATTATAAGGTATATACACGTTTTAAAAGCAGAAGGTTATATTGCTCACTTACATAAATGTGGTTTATTTCCATTTTGCATTTTTTTCTACTTACTTTTGTCTCTACCTTTGTACGTCATTCATCTTCAGTAACTGCTTTGTCCTGATCAGAACGAATCTGGAGTCAATCCAGGGAACACTGGGCATGAGGAATATACCCTGATACAACACCACTCCTTCACAGCGTACCACGCTTACACACATTCACACACTCCCTCACAAGAAAATTACTGTCACCAATCAAATTTCCAGGATGTTTTTGGCAGATGCGAGGAAAGTCGGGAACCCAGAGGAAACTCACATGGACACAGGGAAAGCATGAAAAATTCCACAAAGACAGTAACCCGAGCTCAGGATCGAACAGGGTACCAAAGCTATCTGCTAAACCACTGCTCCACCCTCTGACCGTGTACACTGAGACTGAATATATGAAATACTTTTAATTGGCATAATATAAAATCACCATATAATCATGACTAAAGCAATTTCCTATTAGCTTATAAAACCTTATAGATTTGTAATCATAAGACAATGTTGGTGGGTTAGGCCTAGCTAGCTAAACCGTGGGTTTGTAAATTAATGTTATATTTAACAGTTATACTTAAATTTTAGGGTGCATTCACACATACCATATCAAAACATTTTTTACATACTGTAATAAAAAGGGCTTATGGGCCAATGTTTAATGTTTAATAGCATTACAGTAAAAGAAAGTTTCAGTCATCCATACTGAAACATCTCATTAAAACTATTCAGTTCACACAGGACTTGATATAGTGCTAACTAAGATAATCTACTATGTTTAGGCAGCAACTAGATTGTTTTATTTATGCTTTAGGACTAAAGAATCAATAGGGATGACCGTGAACGAGGGCTTATTGAGTAACGTTTTCACTTGTAGCTCCGCCCACACCGGAAGTGACGAAATGTTTCAGGGGCGCCTGGCGCGAGTGGAGGGGCTTGTTTTTATTTTACCCCCCCGAATATTATATAGGTGACAAATACACAAAACATCGTCGTTAATGAGTATCGGGTATAATTACAGGAAACCGTTACAGTTTTTTCTTTTTCACACAGTGTTTCCTGTCATGTAGCCGCGTGCGCGGTTTAAAGAAGTCAGCTGCGGGAAAGTTTGTTTGCGTTTTAGCTCGGAAGTAAGTATCTGGGCTAGCAAGGTAGCAAGATAAAAGTGTCCCAGTCTTTAAAACACGCCTGAAACCTGAATTCTGAGCTTGTTATTTTAAAGACAGTACTCCTGTCTGAAGGAAGAGGGGATAAAAAAAAAAAAAACTGGTGTGTGCAAACTGTCTTTAGACTTTTCTTCGGCTGTTTTCAGGAGGTGAGCACGGCTTTGTTCATTGTTGCACACGTTGTATTGCAAAGACTAAATGATAACTGAAGTTTGCATGGTCTAAATACCGTTTAGCAAATCTCTCAGTGAAGTTTGCGGTTGCGACTTCAATTCTGTGCATTTCATTTTGTTCATCATAGCACGTGCTCTAGTCTTGTAAAGATACAAAAACACGAGGGATGCAGTTAGTAACAGGGAAGATCAGGAGGGAAAGGGCTTACATACCTATTTAAATTAAAAAGATGGTTTTAAGGCATTGTAAATAATCAGTCCTGGTGGCTTTCTGATTTGTTAGTGTTTCAAATTAAAGTTTCATTTCATTCTTGAACTGGTGAATATCGGGTTTCCTTTCAGACCATTTGCATTTATTGATGAATAACTTGGTATATAACGTAAGAAGATTTCATCTAAAAGCATGACTTTTGTCCCCCCCCATAATAAAATAACATCCCTAGTCTGTAAAAAAAAAAAAAAAATTTCTCACGTGACGTTGCGTGACGTATCGCGCTTCCGCTAATACTGTTTCCGGGTCCAAGCCTTTGCTGCTGTGTGTCTGAGGCGCTCTTCTTGTCGTCATGCCGCGGTGCTGCGTGCCTCTGTGTCTGCACAGATCCGAGTTCAAAAAGTCTACTCACTTATCATTCTACCGCTTTCCTGGCGATGAGGAAGAGAAGAGGAAATGGCTGCAGTTGATCAGGTAAGTTACAGTTTTTTTAAACGTAAAAAGATCAACAAAGTTTTGGTGCCAGTTAGCTGGCTAACGTTAGCACCCACAGGCAAAAGCCAAACCAACCCTTTCCATTTAATTTCTATAGCGCTTTCAGCAGTAGCCATTGTCACAAAGCAGCTTCACGGAAGTGTATAAATCCTGGTTATATCTATAAATATATTTATTATGTTTCTCCCTTTGTGGCTAGCCCTGATAGAGGCTGTAAATTGTATTTAAGGATGCATATTGTCAAATTCAGGCCTGATACTACTGTTTAAAAATGATTAAAGCACACACGACAAGTTCAACAATATTGTAAAAATACACTATATTATTAAAACGGATTATTTGTAGTCAGAAAGCCAGTCTGTTCATCTCTCTCTTTGTTTTTTTTGTTTTTTTTTAAGATAATAGTTGTACACGCCTTTGTGTGTGCTTTTCAAAACCTGATCAGATTTGATTTGCTTTAGATTTCTTACCCCGTCTTGAAATGTCATGGTAACGTGTCTTAAAAATCTTTCTCCAAGACCGTGAAATACTCCAACACACACTTTTAATGGAAAGCTGACTACGCACGCATGCGACACCCGTTCCGCCCTTAAGGCGTTGCGGGGTTTGTTTTTTGTTGTTGTAAATGTTTTGTATTAAACGTAACTTTGCAACCTTAGTAACCTCCAACTCCAACGTGATTTGCTCAGTTTCAGTCACCGTTGTTTGACGTGCATGAAGAAATTCAACACGGCGGAGCGACAAAGACAACCAGCACACACACACAAATGGTCACAAAAGCCTATGCCACGTGCATAGGGTACTGCGTAGGCTCTGCGTGGAGCCTTTGTACAACTATAAATCAGTCTTTGTCATGGTGGTACTATAGTTCAACCTATTGGATCTTCTCCGAATCTAAGCTATTCCAGGATTTAGCCAGTGACGCAACAAATAAATATCAGCTACTGCCGTTGGTGAATGTCACCTTGTTTGCCGCCAGGCCGATGGCAGTCAACAAGGCGACTGTCGGCCAGTAGTTTTCTACGGTGTTTCTTACTACGAACCTACATCTTTGTGTTTTAGTTCTCAGCCATTTTTCTGTGCTGCCTAGCTAAAGGCTAGCTAGCGGGCATTAATGTTAGCTAGCTCACATTGGCAGCCACCCAGCTACGGTTAGGTAATCATATTCACAAAGGGCTTTATGCACATACTGTAGATTAGTGCACAACATGTCTACATTACAGTTCATCATTGCTGCACATATTCTTAGCACTGTATTATATCCTATTTTATTGCTGTATTTTAACTTCTGCACTACTTTATACATTCTTATTTGAACATCGTTGGCGGGAGCCGGAGATTGAAGATTTTCGTTGCACATGACTGTAATTGTACACATGTCTAATAGAGAACTTGATCAATAATCAATTTCTCTCTCTCTCTCTCTCTTTTTTTTTTTAAATAGGCATGAAACCTTCACCCCGAACTCCAACCCTAGGGTGTGCAGTTGGCATTTCCCCAACGGCAAAGCTGCTGGGCCATTACGATTCACGTGGACCGAAGGGAAGACTTCCCAATTCCCCAACCACCTCGAACATCACCTCAAATGGAGGAAACTAGTGCCTACCAGTGGCAAGCATGAAGGAACCGATCAGCTACACAATGCTGACCTGGCAACTGCACAGATCCCTGGTACTTCAGAAGGTCTTGTGGTGCTTGAGGTAGAGAATTACATGCCAAAAGAAGAGGGTGTGAAATGGAGAAAACAATTGAAGAAAGAGAAGCAAACGTTTTCCTCCATTCCTGGCAGATGAAAATCGTAAAAAGGCTCACAGCTTCTGCCATTGTTGTCGACTCTGAAGGAGCGCTTGGACCTGGAAATGGCTGCTACGTAATGTGTGGCATCTGACCTATCACACGATTCGCACCTTTTGTGAAATGTGCTAACATGGCGTGAGAATAATATAAATGGACTGCAGAAGGAAGGTGTGCGCACCGAAGTGCTTCTTTGGCATCTTCCAGTCTGGCGCTTGTTTTCTCGGCCGTCCTAATTCTTCAAGTCACTTTGTTGCTAATTGTGTATAATCTGAGAGAAATTTTACCAGCATTAGTTTAGGTCTGATGTTTAAAAAAAAAAAAACCTACTCAATTTGATCAGCAGTACAGTAAGGTCAATATGTATTTGGACAGCGACACTGTTTTCAAACTGTTGCCTCTCTATGCCACCCTGATGGATTCTGAGATGAAGCTGAGATTTAAGTGTGGCCCTTCAGATTTAATTTAAGGGGTTTGACAAATATTGCATTTTAAAAAAAAAATTGTCTATTTTTTTGTTTAATTTTGTCCCTCCATTTTCACAGACTCAACAGCGATTACTTTTGAGCCTGTGAAAATGGCGGGATTATGTAAAAAAACAAAATGGCTATAATTCGTGCTTAGTAAGTATTCCACCATAGAGCTCGCTTCATCGGTCGCCCTGTCCGTTACTGTCGAGCAGCAGTGATGCAAAAGAAGTTTGGGGCCGTAACCATAGAAATATTTTAGTGAGAACATTTTGTTCATTCGAGTTATTTCCAGATGTTCATTTCTAATTTTTTATTTATTTTTTGGTTTGTTTGTTTTTCTAGCTGCCATGTCTGTGACGTTCAAGTCGGATTCTGAACCGATAGATATAAACAGTGCAGCTCACCGTAAGGCTGAAGGAAAGCTGCTCAAGAAGCCTCTGACTTCCCTGATGGAGCCCCTGCTGATCGCGCCTCAGCTGCTCAATGGGCTGGGGAAGTTTGTCTGCAGCGTGTGCGGTGAAACGTTCACGTCGCTGGCGCAGTTGGCCAGACACGTGCAGTTTCACGACCGAGACCGGCCGTTCCCTTGCGCTGTTTGTGGCAAGCGTTTCCTGAGCCGCAGCCACCACGACGAGCACCAGCGAGTGCACACGGGGGAGCGGCCCTTCCCCTGCGACCGCTGCGAGCGCTCCTTCACCACCCACCACAACCGCAAGCGTCACCAGATGATCCATGACAAGGAGGAGGCGTACCGTTGCACCGTGTGCGGCGTGCTCTTCTGCCAGGACCACCAGCTCGGCAACCTCAGCGGCATCATCCACGTGCTCAAGCAGCACGAAAGCACGAAACCAGGGCACGTGGGGGTCAAAACCAAGATCAAGCTCGAACCAAAGTCCACAAACAAACAGGAGGAAAACGTCAAGAAGAAGCAAAAGCATAAACATCAACACTCGCATTTTGAAGATGATGATGATAGCAGGACGTCATTTCACACTGACGGCTCGCGGGTTCCTGACGGTAAAGAGGCACGTGTTCCTGAAGCATTGCGCAGAACGACTCCAGGGATGAAGAAGATTGCCTATGATATGGAGGTTGTCCTGTGAGCTACGGGTTACTGAAGTATGCCATGTCCTGCATATTTTTAGTATTTTCCCTGCTTTCAACACACATGCGCAGGTGATTAAAGTTGACCCGGGTGTGTCAGAGTAGCAAAACGCTAAGATGTGCAGGACGGGGTTCTCCAGGACCAGGGTACTGTAATCCATCACCTGATGTGGCAGTAGTGTGATGTGGGGAATATGTGGTGCATCATCGTTTTCCAAAATAGAATGAAAACGGTGATTGGTGCAAAAGCAGGATAAACATTTAGCTAGATCACTGGTTTTTTTTTTTTTTTTTTTCTAAAATAGACTAACTTTCATAAAATGCTGTGACGAATATAAATGAGTTAACTGGTTGGACAATTCCTTTTGTTTTGTTTTTTTCCCCCAATTGCTTATTTACAACTAATCTTTTTGCTTTCACGCTTATGAACTATGTATTTACTTTTCATTTTGACACTTTTTATCTTACACAACCGAGCACGACACTCATGCATTTAGAAACACTGAATAATTATATCTAACACAATTCCTTATTCACTTTTATGATCGATATGCCAAGGCTGCCAAGTGCAGTGTCTTTTCCTTCCATCTTGTAGACCTCTGGCTTATGAGGTAAGAGAGAAATCAAAATAAATTTAGTTAAATATCACAGGTTTACTTGTTTTGTCATTTCACAAAGGGATTCTCACATACTGTATAATGGCAGGTGCAGGCGTTCTCTCAATTTGTGATGTAGGTTTAAGGATCAGCAGTTGCAGTGATGCTCTCGATGTTTAGGAAATCTGCTGCCTTTAACCATGTCTTGGGTCCCTGCGGGATAAATATGATGTAACTGCATAAGTCGTAAAATCCCTTTTATCATATATTACCATTGGGGGGAAAAAAGGTTTCAAATGCTTATTAATCTCAAAAAAGTCAGGTAACACAAAAAAAAACCACATAAGCAGTTCTAATACAGGATTAACCACGATGTAGGCCGTAACACACATATGAACCCTTTGTCAGGAATTGGACTCATGCGCACCGTGTGCACACAGGAAGATGGTAAAGGAAAGGGCTGTAATAGATTCTCGTGGTTGTCGAATTTTAAAAATCACCACTTTCAACAAAAACAAGCTGTTTGGAATCATTGCAAGAAAAAGCTTTTTAGGAGCTTGCTTGCTGAAGGTGCTCTTCTGAACAATTGTGTTCAGAACGTTAAAACTTCATCCAGCTTCCTTACCTCTTTCAGGAGGTTCTGACTTGCTAGATATGGCTTTCTATATAATATGATGAGGCAAGCATGCTTGTAAATTAAGTACAAAATCCTTTTGTGCGAATGTTAACCATACATCCTGTAATCTGAACTGAAGAAAATAGCCCAAGTGCACAAAACTGAGATTGTAATGGAGTTGAAAATGTGCATGGAGGAATGAACCAAGAACCAAGAACCAGCATCTCCAGTTGGACACGAACTACTTTTCTTTAGGGTTTTTTTTTTTTTTTTCAAAATAATGGCGGTGTGGTGTGTGAACAGTACAATGTGGATGTTTAGCTTGTTGGAATTTATTATATAGGATGTACATTATATAGAACGCAGTGTTGGTATAAATTAACTTTCCCATTTGGTTTAGCCTTACTGGAACTGATGAAATTTAAATTTTGTCTCGGACACTGCAAGTATTGTATCACTAGATGGCACTCTTACACCTTTTAAATGGCTTAATTCTGCTTGCAAGTGCAATTACAAAAAATGATCTCGTTAAAACGTGTTGAATAGGATGTTTCAGAAACGCAGGTCACCGGCGCTTTATACTGATGGAGTAAGTAAGGGACCGTCTACAAAGTGCATGACCTGGTCACCATGTAGGGTTGTACCACGATTATGGTCATCTAGTTTGTAAGATATTTGATGTACTATTCGGTTACAGCTCGGATTCAAAACGGTGGGCTGTGAGACTTATTATAACTGCAATATTGCACAGAAGTCAGAAGGAATACAAGAAATAACGTCACAAAAAAAAATAGAATTGCAATGTTGCATTACATCAATCTATGAGTACAGTAGTAAACTATATTCTTTTTTTTTTATTTAATGGCATATGTTTTATTAGGTGGCGGCACGGTGGTGTGGTGGTTAGCAAGAAGGTCCTGGGTTTGACCTCAGAGTTTGCATGTTCCTCCGGGTTTCCTCCGGGTGCTCTGGTTTCCTCCCACAGTCCAAAGACATGCAGATTAGGTCGACTGGCTACTCTAAATTGCCCATAGGTGTGAATGCGAGCGTGTGTGGCTGTTTGTCTGTGTCGGCCCTGTGGTGGACTGGCGACCTGCCCAGGGTGTACCCCGCCTCTCGCCCCAAGATGCTGGGATTGGGTCCAGCTTCCCCGCGACCCAGACGGATAAAGCGGTACAGATGATTGATGGATGGATGTTTTATTTGTTTTGCTATTTTTGGAAAACCAGGTAATTAATATGGCCTAATTTAAGGTTAAGAAGAAAAAAAAAAGCAAGTGCACTACATTAAAAAATCAGAAGTATTTCATTCCATTTTAATGTTTTTTTTAATCAGTGATTGCTCATATAAAACTCAATGTGCCATATGACATCTAGCAAAGTCGGTTTTAAAATGTGTTTCTTACTCAGACAACTAAAACTCAACAATTTTTTCTAGTTGCACATGTAAAACTAAATGCACTCCATGTCATTCACAACAACGAGAGTAAATATATTTTAAAACTTATTTTTATACATAATTTAATGATGATCATTTTTCTATTTCGGCCAAATGAGGAAAAAGCACCTAAAATGTATTAACTTTTTGACTGTATGAGGTACACAAGTGCAACCCAATGCACAATTATACCCATCAAATGCAGCAACTAGAGTTTATCATTTTATTTTAAAGGGTGTTTTGTTTTCTTTTTTATTTCAGGAGTTACACATGTAACAATAAAGATAAGCTATTACAGTCTGTCAACTACAGAAACTAATGCTTTTTATTTTGTCCAGAGTTATAAAAAGTTAAATTCAAAATAAAATGTAATACATTTTTGTAAGTAAGGGTTAAAACCAAATACGTTATATTAGAGTATATTATTCCTAACTAGACTCGGCGTGATTTTCTTTTGTTGTTGCACAAAAGCACAATATTGAAAATTCATTGTCTATCTTAAAAATGCACTCTGATTCTTATCAAAGCCTATTATTCATATCAACCACCAGTTACTTGATTTTTAAAAAGTTTTTTTATTAAATAGGAAAATCTGATGAATTATTTGGGTAGACATGTAACTCCAAATGCAATGCAATAAAATCTGTCATTTGTTTAGCGTACAGCAGCAACGACGTTTTGAAAATAACGGTTATTTTCAGATTTTTTTATTTTGGCAAGATTTAAATCCAGTAACGTACAGTGTACGCATGTGCAGCAGAATGCACCATGATAGTCAGTTATAAATACCTATCAACTACAGAAACTAGACTTTTAAAACTGCTATTTTTGCTTTATTTTAATGTAGAATGAGGCTGAGACAAATACTTCAATTTCTACATAGTTTACCACATTAGTACTAGTAAGAAATGATCGTATTGACAAGTTCACCTTTAACATCTTGTGAAATTTCATATCAGTAAGATTGATTTGTCCACCTATAAATAGGCCTTAATTATAAAACCGAACAGCCGGGATGTAGCTCTGCATCCACAACCGACTTTACCTCACCTTGGAGTAATGTGTTATTATAATTACTGGTCTTTCATGTCAAACTTTCCAGATTTAAGCAAATGCACGTGTAAGTATACGTTTCGTTTGTGTGTTTAAAAAAAAAAAAAACTAGCTAATTTTGTATATAAACAAAGTTTTTACATAAAAACTCGTGTGTCTACCATTTTGCTCGCTGTACTGGAAGCCTCATTTTTGTTAGTATTGTTTAGATACTAATAATATTAGTATTAATATTAATAATATTATTTTTATAATATTGTTTAGATTTTAGCTCATTTTAAAAACTGTATTACTGGTTAGTGGAACAAAATACAGTTGATAAATAAAAGTTGAGTTAAAATTGACATTAAATTCATTCATATTATAACTGTAAAAATGTCTCTCAGGAAATCAGGCCGTTTACATGTTAATTCGGAGGATATGATAATAATAATAATAATAATTATTATTATTATTGTTAATGATAGACCACAGTACATAGCAATTCTCAATAGTAGAGCCAATATTTATAATATTGTGTTTTATCTCCTCATTTCTGAAGTGCTGGGAAGAAAAAACATAATTTTTTCTTTAATTTGAAAAGGCATAAATTTACATAAAACGGAAAACAGTGGAAAATGTGACAATAAAGCCAATTATTTTTTCAATTTTTTTTTAAATAATTAAATAGTCATAATAAAAAGGAGCGCTTCTCGTAGCTGTTAATTTATAATTCGTTATATAGGCTTATATATATATATATATTTAAATTTATAATTAATTTCAAAATGAATAATTAATTTTGCTCTTGATTAAGCATATGCACTGCATTTAATAATCTGATATCTCCCACTGCATTTTCCAGTGAGGTACAACAACTCAATATGTCAGCTGATTTACTTCCTGTTATCATTATTGCTCCTGTTAACTTTATTAGTCCTGTGTAACGGAAACAATGAGAAACTCTGATGGAGGTCACGCGCCTTGCCCGTGCATGCAGGATTAAACGGTAAATCAGAGTGCGCGTGCAGGTGCCGACGGGGAAAAAAAACACTAAACGTAATTTGTGCGTATAGTTTTCATACTGAGTGTACAAATCAAACACTAAACGCAGTTTAATTTGTGTGGAAAAGCTCTGTAAATCCTTACAACCGAGTTTTGTGAGAGAAGTTAAGAGTTATATGTTCCAAATCAAAGCACATACACGATTACCGTCGGTCACGCGCTGTGCTTTGAACCTTTTGAAGGACAGGAGAGGGAGTCGCGTCCCATCCCCCACCCGACCTAAACCTTCCGAGCTTCCTTTAGAGGAAAAAAAAAAAAGCAGAACAAAAACCACCTTCACATTTGCTTCCACAACCCCGCTTCCGGGAAGGCTAGCCTTGGGGGATGTTTTTTAATCGTAGCAAATTTTGACATGTAAACATGTTGTGCTTGAAAATTTGTGAACCCTTTAGAATTTTCTATATTTCTGCATAAATATGACCCAAAACATTGTCAGATTTTCACACAAGTCCTAAAAGTAGATAAAGAGAAACAAATGAGACGAAAATATTATACTTAGTCATTTATTTATTGGAGGAAAATGATCGAATATTACATATTTGTGAGTGGCAAAAGTATGTAAACCTCTAGGATTAGCAATTAGTTTGAAGGTGAAATTAGAGTCAGGTGTCTTCAATCAATGGGATGACAATCAGGTGTGAGTGGGCAATAGTGGCGTCACCACTCATAATGTTATCTGTTTTTGAACTCTACACATGGAATTGAATTCAACTGTATCCGAGGTTCGTTGTTTCAAATAACAATAAGAAGAAGCATAAGAAAAATAAGAATAATTAAGTATCTGATATGCTGAATAGAGATCAGAAAGGGCTAAGCACATTTTGGGCATTGAACATATTTTGAATAGGGCCTACTGCAAATTTTGACATTCTCTGATTCTGACCATGAGATTGAATTGACAATCTTTTCATTAGTATGTCAAGATCTTCAACAGTGAGCCATGAACAGGTCCCTTTAGGATTTGTTGGTGGAGATTGTAATAATGGTTGAGATCCAACTATATTCATGACACTGTGACATTTCTGCACCATGACATGAAGTTACAGGCAAGGAAAGTTCAGGAGATATTAAGTGTTTTAAATAATTAATTCTTTTGTTAAAATGCAGTTTTTGCCCTCTATACCACCCTCAGTATAAAATCATATTTTGAATAAATGGTGCTTCGTATGTTTTATGACCACTATTTTTTATAGTCATAAGTATTTAATATAAGGTATGTAATTACATAAGTAGAGTAATACTTAAGCATTAAGTATTGCTTAATTATTATAGCCCAATGCTTTAACACTTGAATATTATTTGAATATAGCTTATTTAATATGCATTTCTAATAGGATTTAATATGGTGTATATACAGTATTAAGTAATGTGAATCCAAAGTCCAAAAGTTTTTCTGTTTCTAGGCATTGTTAAACTCTCAGTGGAGGAAACTGAGCCAGCAGGATCCCAAAGTTCAGTGCGTCCCTTCTTCCAAACAAAGCCATGAAACATCTCCTCTGTCATAACCGTTACTGAAATGATCATGTCTCCCTGAAAGAGACTCATTTCTACAGTTTAAATAAAGAAAACAAATTTAACATCTTTGTATTTCTTCTCAACTTCTATCCACCAACCTTATTTTGTGTGACGTGTAGTGCTGTGCCATAACACAGCCATAAAGCAACTAATATCCAGATGTAAAAAACAATATCCATTACAACGCCAAGACTTTCTATAACTTTAATTAATAAATTAAAACATGTATAATTCAGGCATGTGTACAGTATATTATTATGCACACACACACACACACACACACACACACATACACGCACATCCAGTAGATGGTGCGAGATGACTTCAGTACCCAGTAAAAATTTTAGGTTATTCTTTTAACCCAACCGCTGGATTGCACATATCGGATGGTTTAGTTGGGTTATTTGTTTCATAGTTTTGTTAGTTTACTGTAGTGGGAACTGACTCTAACACTCAGACTCTTGTGCTCTTGTGGCTGAATGGACAAATTCCCACAACCACGGTCACAAAGTATTCTTAGAAGAGTGGAAGCTGTTAAAGAAGCAAATGGAGAACAACTCAATAATAATGCCATAGGTTTTGTAATGGGACAGTCAGCGATGAGGTGTCCACAAACCTTTGGCCATGTACTGTGTATTGGTTATACTGCATTGTGTGTGTGTGTGTGTGTGTGTGTGTGTGTGTGTGTGAGTGAGTGTGTGTGTGAGTGTGTGTGTGTGTGTCTGTGCTGCCCTGCAATAGACTGGCATCTATCTTCTGACCAGGATAAAACAGATGCAGGGTGAAGGACTATGTAGGCATAAGAACATGAGAAAATTTTCAATCAAAGAACACAGATGATTCATTGTCTTGATTAATGAGTTGTTGAGGCTTATTCATACTAAAGTTCAAACAACAAAGTTCTTTGGTTTGAGATGTTCTGTTGACTGCATCTGGCATAAACAGTCTAAATATGATCAGACAGGTTGTACAGTTAGTTCCCAAAAACATTCCAAATTTATCATATAAAGAGTGTGACAGAAATAAGCAGTAACACATTAACCAGTGACAATCTTTATAAACTATAAATTATATATACAGTAATGTGCAAAAGTTTTAGGCAGGTGTGAAAAAATGCTGTAAACAAAGAATGCTTTCAGAATTATAAATAATGATTGTTTATTTTTATCAATTCACATTTATTTTATATTTTATATTTGGGATAGAGTGTTAATATATATACATTATACACACACACACACACACACACACATA
>JAQMYM010000015.1:18581599-18592169 GCA_030014255.1 Parauchenoglanis ngamensis
CGAATCAGTGGACGAGCGCGGTAAAGGAAGGCGAATCAGTGGACGAGCGCGGTAAAGGAAGGCGAATCAGTGGACGAGCGCGGTAAAGGAAGGCGAATCAGTGGACGACCGCGGTAAAGGAAGGCGAATCAGTGGACGAGCGCGGTAAAGGAAGGAAGTTCAAGTTGACGGCTGCTGAACTCCGCTTACCACAACGGAGAAGCAAGAGAAACGGTATGAGGCCGTTGCTGTCAGTCGAGCTTGATATGGCTACAACTCGTCCCATCTGTGATGGTAAGCGGAATCCTTTTTCAACTTTTGAGGTTTTAAAAGGATTTATGTTCTCAATATAAAGCCAGTTTTATATAAAGCAAATTAAACGGATCATCATAATAATAAAAAAAAACCTTTTTTATTTAGAGTTTAGAGGAATAGCAAAAAATAAATGAACAATTTCTTAAATTTATTTTCATGTCTCCATGACCAGGTGTGTGCACTGCAGCGTTCGGCTGTGTGTCTGCGATCTGCAAGATGCTTACCAACGTCTTTACATGTGGAGGTGTGTTACTGATGATGATGATGATGATAATGATGATGATGATGATTTATTATCATGAGCAATTTAATTAATTTATATAACTAATTTATACAGCGCATCAAGCCGCCAATTAATTAAATAACGAATTAGGTAGCTAATTATATACAATACAATACCATTTATTAACTTGTGATTAATTTGTAATTAAACATTACCACTATATTAATTTATTAATAGCAGCTATTAATACTTATTAATTAATAAATAATTACTTTGGCCTGTTTGTTAAAAAACAATTGTTATTTAATAAATAATAAATTAATAATTCATTACTAAAAGTAATAAATTAGTTAAAATACTAAATTAATATTTTGTAATAGTCATTGATAATTTAGTAAATGTATTCATTGCATAGTAATCTAATTAATTGATGTATTCATTTAATGAATTTGTTTACACTTGCACTTATTTCTTGGCTCTAGGAGAGAGGCATGATGAGGATGCAGTGGCAGAGGGCTCAGAAAACTTAGAAGGTCTGATTGTTTGCATTTGATGTTTATATATTTGATGTTAAAATGTGTCATGCCTGTAAATATGAGTAATTTTGTTGTAGGAATACATGTATGGATATCCAGTACTGTGACACTAAGTTCTTTATGTACATTTCTATTATACATTTTATTAAATGTCCAATTTATCTCTTTCCAGATGCTAAACTCTCAGTAGAGGAGACTGAACCAGCAGGGAACCAAAGCTCAGTGCGTCCTTTTTTCTCCACACAGCCATGAAAGACCTCTTCCTGTCATGAGAATATCATGTCTCCCAAGTCGAATACAATGGACTACTTGCACATTATCTTCTGAATATGTTTGTCATGGGTTTGAAAGTAATTCACCTAATCATAACTGCAGTATTTTCAATGGTTCTCTAGAACAGCTCTCTAAAGTAAATGTCAGGGGCATTTATCGGATATTTAAATCACTTTCATAGTCCTTGTTAGTAAGCTGAAGAAAGGCTTCCTAATGGTTCCTTCATCATAAATACATACAGTTCACTACTCATCATCATCAACATCAACATCATCATCATCATCATGTTCCATATATTGGGCCATGATGTTTGAATAATCTAGCTGTTCCATTAAAATATCATATTCTATAAAAATATTTTCCTCTGTGATTTTGGTTCATCCAGCTGATGTGCTTGGTAAAATGGTGAAATAGTCATGACTAGGTTTGCTGATGACTGAGCTGTGGAAGCTTAAAGCTGTTAATGAAGAAGAAGCACTGCAGAGCTCATGGTATTTTTTCTGTTGTCCTTAAAAATATTCATTTTTTTGATGGCCTCATGAAGTGGATAAATAGTACTGAAGAATGTAAATAACATAACCAAAATAGCCCTGAGTGCAAATGTACATTTATATACTTTCTGTATATTGTGTCTATCTATCTATCTATCTATCTATCTATCTATCTATCTATCTATTTTTAAAGATGTTAAATTAAATAAAAATATATTTATAGACTCTCTCAGTTTAAGCTTAATTATAAGTCATGCAGGTCACCATTCTATCACCCTCTACACAGAAAGACAGACAGCCATATTGGGATTTTCTCACACAATATTCTCACAGAGTTGACACAGAATATGTAGGTCAGATGAGAATGGCCAGACAGGTTCAAGCTGGCAGGAAGGTAATGGTAACTCAGTTAACCACCCTGTACAACTGTGGTGTATCTCAGAATTCACATCATGGCCAGCATTGAGGTGACAGCACTATAGGCCATTTTTCATTCATTTTGAAAGTGCTTTGCTGCTCATCATGGTTGTAAAGTGTGGTAATTTGAGTTACGATAACCTTCTTTTCAGCTTCAACCAGTGATAGGAGATATATAGTATTTATCACACACATACATACATACATACATAAATACTTAGGCACTGCAGGCTATAAGTTTGGGCCATCCCTTGGATTAAAAAAACATCTGGTTTGTCTTTTATTACAAGAAAATATTATAAATTCTGGAAATTATTTCACCACAAAGGCTGAAACTATAGTTTTGGTATAGATACAGTATATCAGGTCTGTCTTTAGTGCATTGGCATTCATTCAGTGCTTTCATTTTGTGTGAAGAGTTACAAATTATATGGGGGGGCACCTAAATTCCCCTCGAATCTAAATTCTCTCATCATCTTCATCATATCATCATCAGCTTATATAATAGTTAGGTCTTGATAGTTCAAAGAAACTGAATATCTTCGTCTTATCGGTTGGAACAGTGAGATGCAATGCCAATGCTGAGTTTTGCGTTATTAGGTTGTGATTTACTATGAGTAAGTAACTGCTTCGGTTAAGGTGCTTCAGTATGGGTAACTGCGTTGGTACTTTAAAATTGTTCTTCAGTGATTTCTGGTGTTTTTAAAGAGGTTCTATTTGCAACCATCTCTGACAAATCTCTGTTGTGGGGATAAATATTCATCGTGTATTTGTCTGCATTCCTTAATTATTCTTTTGATAAACGGTAACATCATGTATGGTGAAAGGATGTTGACTTTCCTTATAATCAATAATAAGTCTGTTATTTCAGAGTCTGCAGACAACGGTGTGTGTGTCTGGTAATTCTGTGTGTTATGGGATGCTGAGGATGGTCGAAAACTCATTCACCTATGGAGCCTGTGATGGCTTGTGTAAAATTCTACCACTCAGAATCCATCTTCTTACACTGGCAGTGTTTATAACAAGGCATCACCTGCAGTACATCTCACTATCAAGACATAATTTAAGCATTATCATCATACTGCAATAAACTCCCATATCCCTACACAAATTGGTTACATAAAAAACCTATGTAACCTGTTTAATTTTGTCAGCCCTGTCAAGAAAATTAGTTGTGTTGTTTTTTATCTGGCAACACACGACTTAATAAATATTCTAACTATAGTCCAAAAGAAGGGTGAAAAAAAACAACAGATTACTACGAATAGTAAGATAGTTCATTTGTGCTGTGCCAACGTTGGCTATGTGTGTGCACGCAATGAAACTATTGAATATTCAACACTTTGGATTTAATTGTACGTTTTAATCAGTTTCTCATACAGTGCACCAGACGAAGACTGACTGGAGACATTATTAAAATAAAATGAAATCTCAGGAGTGCAATTTATTGTGACCACTGCGCACTGTGCATTTCCCTGGGCAAGAAAATCGCTTATACTTATAGAAATTTGAAAACTCTTTTTAAAAACTGTCACTTTTGCTGGTTAGGCCTTTATGATGTGGGTTACAGTGTTGGTAGGATCCGATTGTAAGATATTTAAATGTATTTTTTTTATTATTGCATTTTTGTTTTATTGATTTTTAGCCTGTTTATACTGTTACTGTATTATATACCAACCAGATTGTTTCAGTAATATGTGAATCAAACCGATGCACCAATCAAATATAATGCCCAGTAAACCCCTCTCTCTCCAGGTTTGACGACTAAAAGTGATTGTTTCAATTGTAATCGCAAAGTTGCACGTTGCGTACAAAACTCCTAAAGACAAAAAAATACTGGATGTTATGTAATGCAAAGTCATTTCTGTCTTTGTTTCGTTCTCTTTCCATTTCTGCATGTAATGTGGTCTAACCAAAAATAATAATAATAATAATAATAATAGCAGCAAAATACGTGCATAAATTCAGTTCATATTTTGTATCTGTGATGTTTAGATGTTTACTCTGGTATGTTGTGTATTAATAATTTAAACATGACTTAATTACTCCTTAATAATAACTCAATACTTAAAACATCTATAAAATAAAATATATTTAATAGCTTTTAATATGGGGTATATATTAAGCAATGTAAATCCAAATTCTCTATTTCTAGGTATTGTTAGACTCTCAGAGCAGGAGACTGAACCAGCAGGACCCCAAAGCTCAGTGCATCCCTTCTTCTCAGGAACACCTAATAACAGCAGAATCACTGATACAATGTACTCAGTTTAGATAAAGCATATGAATGAACTGTCTGTGTATTTCTACTTTTATACCCCAACCTTATTTTGCATGACATGTGTTAATGTGTGCCAAACACATTCAGTTATTCAGCTAGATTCAGTTAGAAAGGGCCAACCAAGCACTCTACAACAGTGGAACTCTTCTAAGTCCAAGTACCAAACTTAAGTCAGATATACTGGATGCTTTGGCATCAGAACTTGTCAAATACAAAGTTTATCCTTCAAGTGCTGAATTTGATGACTCAGGCACTGATAAAGTATCCCTGTTTAAAGGAGCGAGGATTGGTCACTGGCTTTTATGGATGGAAAATAAGTATGAAGTACAAAATGGCAAACTATCAAACTAGACTAAGAAACACTGGCTGCCCAGAGTTGAGCATCGATGCTGTAAAAGGAAAGCAAGGTGACATGAGTCAAGGTGCTAACCAAGTAAAGAAGCCAAGGAAAGCAGAAGTCCTGATTTCCCTGCAGTTGAAACTATAGAAAGCCTCAAGGAGGAAAGACATGCACTTATGTTGGAGAAGAAGAAGAAGATCAACCAACAGCTAATCAAAAGTAAAATGGAAAAAACCTTTGCTTACAGGAAACAGGAAGTCATTGAAGATATTCCATTCATAGCAGAGTTCAAACACAAATGGCCAGCTCTGTTTTCTGAGTAATGTATTATTTATCTATTGTTTTTCATTTTTAATAGTTGTACATGTGTCAAAGAATAACCCCTTAAATTTGAAAAATGTGGACTGGAGTGTGTGAATCCGGTGAATAGACCAGATTATAATAGTTAAGCTGTGACATACTTTTATCAATTATAATTCAATTCACAGAAAATATATGTAATTGTTTTTGTTGGTTTTTTTATTATTATTATTTTAATAACACAAACCTATCTGTGTAATGCTTGTAATTAAAATATCTTGCTGATATATAGGCCCAGCAACTTTTTCAGTTATGAATGAGTAAAAACCGGTGCTTGCATGTTATGCTAAACTGATCTGGCTGATGCTGGCAATGCAGCAAAGTTCCAAAAATAGCAGAAACAAATGGTTAATAGGATTAATTATCACCCAACAGGGTAGTAGGCAACAACTTCTACATTAGTGGTATGTAACTTTTTTTTTTAACACGATTCTCCCTGGCTTGCCAAATTACTACAGCTTTGTTAGGAATTGGCTGGTTAGGAACTTCTGTGTGCCTTTTTTTTTCTTTTTGAAAGGTGATTTTCTGTATTTTTTTTATTGTGAGCAAATCTCATGAAAAGACCAAAATGTGGTTAATAAAATTTTTTAGAAAACCCTAAAATTAAGGCTGACATACACTTAAAGTACATCTACATTGCATATCTACTTTTACCAAATGATAGATGCATAATTAATACTATTTCTTTCTGTCATTTTGAGGATATTAACCTTGGTTCAATGAGAGAAATGAAGAAAAAGGTTTTACGTTGTCCGACATGAGGTAGCAAACTCTACAGATCCACCTGAGGATGTTGGCATCATCATTGAAGGATGCACAGTGCTGCAAGATATGGGAGATGTTTTTAATGGGGTGTACAGTCCTGATTGGCTTAATGTACATTTAAAATTTGAGCTATCTGAAGGACCCGAGATACACATTCGAATTTATTCAGAAAGTATTGATGGAATTGGATGGGAACAAGAACTCCATAAGCTTGTCCTTAAAAACAAACTGCATGAGTAAAATCATGTACAGTAAACAAGACTGGACCGGGTTTTTGGGGTTCTGTTAACTCTTATGCCCAACAATGAAATAAACTGAGTCTCTTTGGATTTTGGACTAATGCTGGACAAAACAATGAGGAATCTACAGACAGGATTTTGGTTGATTTGTAATAATTGCGTAGTTTCAAGTTTTCATTTGTGGTGCATGCTCAAATATCAGGACCTGATGGAGTTGGATGGGAACAAGTTCTAAATTAAGGTGCAGGTCCTCAAAAACAAACTGCATGAGTAAAATGGCCTGCAGTAGACAAGACTGGAGTTGGAATTCTGTTGACTCTTACTTGGGTAGAGAAATAATCTTTGGACTTGATCTTGGAATTTCCAATTGCTGCTGGACAAAACAACCAGCAATATAAAGACAATTTTGGGTGATTGAAATAAATGCTGTTTTAGGTTTTCACCTGTGCAACTGTAAACTGAGCAACTTTTGTATTCTGAATAATTACTGGACCAAGACACAATTTAAAGTAGGACAGACAACGAGTTTGATATAGTTGAAGCTATCTCAATCATAAATGCTTAACATTTCCCTTTTCCAGTTATATGATTTTTATTTTTATTTTTATTTATTTTTTAAATGTGAAGATTGTTTTTGGCTCTACAAACAGGATTTATTAGAGATTTGCCTTTATTACTTAAAAATGTTTGTCTTCATAAATAAATGATATTTTCACAGCCCTAAATTAATCAGCACAAAAAAATCTACATAGAAGCAATATTAAAAAATATCAAACAAGAAGCAATAAGTGTCATTGATGATAGTGTCATTGATGACCAGCAAGTGGATACCGGTGTTTTCCATCAAGAGACAATCAGCGGCGTTTATATGGACCCCCTTTTGCGCTTCGGATTTCACGAAGCATTGTTTCTTCACGTCACGATGTGGCGAACTCTGTACTTCCGTGCCTGATTTTCCCGTGTTTGATTTCTCGTGTTTTGGAACTTTTGCCTGGACTTTCTCTCTCGCGTTTTGGACTGCCTTTGATGCTCTGTTTGTTGATCGCTCGACCCAGTGTACGCTATTGGATTATTCTTCTGCCTGACGTTTTTGTACCTCTGCTTATCCTGTGTGTGTTTGTGGACATTAAAACATCATGAGTTTTACTAAACCGCCCTCTTACCTGCGTGTGTGTCCCGACCAACCCCGCCAGCGTGAAAATTTTATAAATTTATTTGTGCATTTGGCATGTACCAGTAGTAAATTTTGTTTACATTAACTTCTTTGTTTCATGATCGTTAATGTAATGTGCATTTAGTGACTTTTAGCAAAGAATGGAATGTTTGACAAATTCCTCACTATTTCTAAACCTGGAAGTTTAATAAAGTCTCTTTGTATTTATTTGACTTAAAGACTTAAACAGAGCAACTAAGGTTCAGCCATTAAGTACAATCAACATAAGGCTAGAACATTAAAACAGCTCATTTATGTTCAGTAAATTGAACTTAATCATGTCAAGCTGCTTCGGTATAACTAACTGGCTAGGATGAGGTCAAGTCAAGTGGCTTTTAATGTCATTTCAACCATATACAGACGATACAGTAGGCTACATAGTGAAACGAGACAACGTTCCTCCAGGACCAAAGTGCTACATATAAGACAACACGGTAGTCCGAAAGTGTGTGTGTGCAACAGAAGACAACATAAAGTGCATGTGTGCAAAAATGTGCAAACATAGCAAAGATATGTGCATCGGTACGACTAACTGGCTAGGGTGAGGTGCATCGGTTTGACTAACTGGCTAGGGTGAGATGTTTCATTATGACTAAGATTTGTCGACTGTTGAAGATGAGTAGGCTCAGAAAGATACAAAAAGTAAACCACTCTATTCAAGTTATATAAAATAAAAATAAAAATGATTGTTTCAATCGTAATCGTAAAGTTGCACGTTGCGTACATGTAATGTTCTAACACTGCCTTTTAATACTCCTAACCACAAAAAATACAAAGTCATGTCTGTCTTTTGTTTCTTTCTTTATTCATTTTTGTAATTCAAACGAATGTGATGTAACCACCGATACGATCGCATAACAGCAGCAAATACACGCATGAAACTTGCACATCGAGTAACGGTTGGAGGAAACAGTTTACACCCACTGCTTAACCCGTGTCCGTTGGAGCAGAGTAACCATACTGAGCTTGGGCGTGACTGGTTGTGCACATGATTTCATGCACTGTTCTCAGTGCATTGCTTGATCTGTGGCCATCACTCAGCAAAAACCTTTTTCAGGAAAAAACCTGCGGACATTTTACAAGCAACTTTGTCGACAGTTGAAGATGAATAGACTCGGAGAGATGCAACGCATTCGTGGAGGTAAGAGGATGAATCATGTGTAAGGTTTGAGTTACACCAGTGATCCTGTCTCGGTATCGATAACTGCTTTGGTGTATTAGAGATTGTGTCTGCAACTTTTCTGACAAAACTCTCTTGTGCGGTTTTATAGAACCTTTAAGGGTTTCTACAGAGACACTATTACGTTTTGGATAACATGATTCCTGTGTCGGTTCTTGGTTAATTTTGACGTGTGTATAGAGCAATGCCATCTAAATAAATTCCATAGTGTAGTTTTCAATCTTCTTAATTATTTCCTTCGTATCCGGTAACATCGTGCATGGTGGATGGATAGTGGATTCCCCAGTAATCAATAACTGGTCTGTTATTTCAGAGTCTGCACACTCCGGTGGGGGTTTCGGAGTTCTCAGCTGCCTGTTTGAGCTCTGGATGATGCTCAAAAACTTTTTCACCTGTAGAGCCTGTGGAGGTTTGTGTCACTTTTTTAAAGAAATGTAAGGTAAAACATAGCTATGAGTAGTTTTATGAGTAGTGGCTCTCCTGTTGAAAATCTATCTGTATTTGAGATGGTTAATAACAACAACTAGGCCAATAATAATAATAATAATAATAATAATAATAATAATAATAATAATGTAACGACATGTGTACAGCCCCTCTGTGGCACCTCTACTTAGGGGCCAATGCTAGAAAAGTGCTCACTTCTAGGTTCGTTAAGAGGGAGTGACCAACTGATCTTTCACACACACTTAACAGGAACAATCATACAATTTATTTACACCTTTGAAGGTTTACCATACCACCCTTCTAAATAAAAGAAAAATTTTTTTTTTTTTACCAAAACCCCAAAACAGGTACTCGTTATTCTGGTATTACAGAAAATCTTTTTTTCTCCTGAAAGTAACAACTAAAATGGTAACTGTCCACCCTGAATAAAAAAGGGATTGTCATACCCGGGTATGTAAAAGTGATAACCGATAAGAATATCGGTGGAGTGAAGAAAAGGAAAAAAAAAAAAAGTCTTCGGCTTATCTGTGGTCAAAAACAAAAACCAATCTGCAGCACAGCAGAGTATACAGATATATAACATTAGTTCACTGTAAGAGATCTCATCATTTCTAGAATCATTACATCAGGGTTTCTACATTACTATAGTCACCCCAACTTTACACCCACTCCTGCTACATCACTGAGACAACATAGAAAGCTTTGTAACATGCGGTTAACACAACGGTTAAACATGACTTATGGTATAACATGACTTGTTACACAATTCTTTCTCACTCCCATCACAGGTTTTACACACGTGAACTTTACAATAGTCAAAAATATCAATCTGATTGGTTACTCTCTTATTTCTGTTCCCTTTATTATTCCAACGATACTTAAAACACATTCATTCACGAAATGTCCACCACCACCACGTGATGCTATTCGCTTCAGGTTGCTAATGCCAAGTCTGTCCGGAGTTTACCATCTTTCTATCACCACAATTTTCCAACGTCAATTTCCAAGTAGTCGCCAGCTGTGTATTTGTTAGCACATACAATGTAACTCAACTCCTGACTCGCATAAAATTTTTTTATAAAAAATTAGAATAACTGTATAAACAGAACACACTGTGATAACTCACTCGCCTCCGTCTGAATTAATTTCTTTCCTGTAACTTTTCCACTTAACTAACTTATAATTATCTAACCTTATCACCATTTACCCTTTACTTACAATATATGTAGCAACTCTCTTTTTTTCTAATTAGTGACCCTTCTTTTGGTGGGTTACAATAATATTGTATTGTATTGTAACAATATTGTAATAATATTGCGCCATCTACTGGATGATATGTGCAGCAACATAAAATAATTTCCATTTAGCCTACTGAAATCAATTAATTATTGAAATTATACTGTGATTCAAAAGAGCAATTTGGTAATGTTTGAATTAATTACATGCATTTAGTGCAACTAATAATTGTTTTCACAATGTTTGGATCATTATTAATCAGTTTATCATACAAT
>JAQMYM010000015.1:18592269-18615188 GCA_030014255.1 Parauchenoglanis ngamensis
AAATAAATAAATAAATCTTAATGCGAGTAGGGAATGCAAATGCACCCACTGTATCGTCTATATAATTTAATAAACCAATTTATTTAAAAATTAAAAGCATCGAGAACAGATGGTTTGTATCGTTCTTCTGTGGCTGCAAATCTGTAATGTTTGAAGAAATATAAATTAATATAGAAAGAAATATAATTATATAAATTAATAAATGTAAATGTAGTGAAAGTGTAGATCTTTATAAAGCCGACAATCACCAAAGTTAATGTTTTCAGCATGCTCAATTTAAAAGCCATACAATACTGAGCCAACAAAGTAGCCTTTTTTCGTGAGTTTAGGAGACTGTATGCATATAGGCATATTTGGTGAATTGGCTAAGTCTAATCATATAGTGAAAAATCACAAACTTTACTCATGAAGCTCTCAATACGTTTAGTAATAATAAATATCGATCTTGTTCAAACAAACTTTTTCTCCAGTGTGTCTAATCATATCGTGAAAAATCACAAACTTTACTTATGACGCTCTCAATACGTTTAATAGATTCATAAATTATTTAATAAATATCGATCTTATTCAAACAAACTAGTGGTAGAAGTGGGCGTGGTCGAATAATGTCGTAGGGGGAAAATGTATGGTATGGTATGGCTTTTCAGAAACGCAGTTTCTCAAATCTGCAGATTGTGATGCAAAATATTTGTGCACAATGCTTATTACCAGGACACTTATCAGATAAGGCAAAAATCAAGATTTGCGTGTTTTGCACCAAAACAGGATACAGCCGAATTGCAAATTGGAAAAAAAAAATCTCGCAGTGCTGACCTGTCTCATATTCCGATCTTAACTGGCTTTTACAAATTTAGTGAGGCCACGAAGGACTGAAATTTGTACATTTCTGGGTTTTTTTGCCCTAAATATTAAAAACAAAGCGGGAAATATAATTTAAAGCAGCATGATTTAGCTTATGTTTTTAAAGAACATCCACATATAACACATTTTTGTTGGTCAAAAGCTAATCAACAAAACGATATAAAAACATTAAAAAAAAAACACACAAAGTAAATCTTGTCCCAAATTCACAATAAGCCTAAATTTGGATATATAAGAGCAAAAAACAATAATAATAATTTCAGTAATTTTATCTGTATTTTAGATCTCATTTAGTTATCTTGAATGTATGATTAATTTCTCCTCTGGTGTAGCTGTGTGACCTCTGCGAGGATTTCCTTAGGCATGGATCTCGCGCCATCTACTGGATGATATGTGCAGCAACATAAAATAATTTCCATTTAGCCTACTTAAATCAATTACTTATTGAAATCATACTGTGATTCAAAAGAGCGATTTGGTAATGTTTGAATCTTTAATTACATGCATTTAGTGCAACTAATAATTGTTTTCACAATGTTTGGATCATTATTAATCAGTTTATCATACAATGCAGCTGATTGATGACGGAATCGACAGGAAACATTTATATTAAATAAATAAATAAATAAATCTTAATGCGAGTAGGGAATGCAAATGCACCCACTGTATCGTCTATATAATTTAATAAACCAGTTTATTTAAAAATTAAAAGCATCGAGAACAGATGGTTTGTATCCTTCTTCTGTGGCTGCAAATCTGTAATGTTTGAAGAAATATAAATTAATAAATGTAGATGTAGTGAAAGTGTAGATCTTTATAAAGCCGACAATCACCAAAGTTAATGTTTTCAGCATGCTCAGTTTAAAAGCCATACAATACTGAGCCAACAAAATAGCCTTTTTTCGTGAGTTTAGGAGACTATGCATATAGGCATATTTGGTGAATTGGCTAAGTATAATCATTTCGTGAAAAATCACAAACTTTACTCATGAAGCGCTCAATACGTTTAGTAATAATAAATATCGATCTTGTTCAAACAAGCTAGTGGTGGAAGTGGGCGTGGTCGAATAACGTTGGTGCAGAATGTGACGTGTTGCGCATTTGATATTCAGATATGTGTCGGATGCTTATGACAGACTTTGATATTCATCGTATAGAAGGAGCACATAAGTTGAGACTGGGTCGATTATTTACTCACTGTAAGACACCAAGAATGCAGTCTGAGCTCTAAACCAACATCATCACCTTAAAATGTAGGGGGAATTCAATTGCGACTCCTGATACTGTGTTTAAATTTCCACCTCATTTTAACTTTTTCTCCAGTGTGTCTTATTCTTATTATTCCCCTGCTTTATTATGTTTTTCATGCAAAAAAAAATTCATGCACATAAATTATTCCACAATTAATCAATTCATCATGTTATTTGTATATAGCGCTTTCAACAATGGACATTTTCACAAAGCAGCTTTACAGAAATATATATATTCCGGTTATAAATTTTATACTTATGGGAATTTATAATTTTTTTTAAATAAATATCTAAATATATATATATAGCCTTTATGAGCATCCAAGTGGCGACGGTGGCAAGGAAAACTCCCTGAGACGACATGAGGAAGCAATCTAGAAAGGAATCCGATTCAAAAGGGAACCCATCCTCATTCTCATTTGGGTTACACCCGATGGTACGATTAGAATTAAATCCTTTCCATATGCGTGTTATATGTTCAAAAATGTACAATTGTACAGCACGAAATTCACTATAGTTTTGACATGAAGTCTATTTTGTTGACGTTATCTGACGTAATTGATTCACTGATGGAGACTTGGGTGCAGAACTGTTCGTGGCAGTTACCATGGCAATTGTAGGCCTAAGCCATTATAGTAGAACCGCTTGTGTCAAGAGCAGTCCAAAGCCATAATGTACAATAATGTACATTATGTACAATCTTGTGACTTATTATTTGTTTTTTTGTCAGATGTAGTCTGGCTTTAACCCAACCACAGGGATGATTGTCCAGTTAACTTCGGAAGCAGAACAGAATGAAAATGTTGAGTATTTTTAAATTGTTTGATTGGGGCTCGAATTTTACTACGAGTTTTGTTATTTTTACGGCGTTTGTCCAGCAGGTGACGCCGAATGAACACTATGAAATGATGAGCTTGTGAAAGAGGAAATGAATTATGAAGAGTTTCCATATGATCATCCACCTGTGTGTGCATTCATGTGTGGTGAAACTCACAAGGACTTGATTTACTTTTACTGGAAAGTCTTATCATGGATTGAGCCCATGAGCATTTTGCAGAGAAACCTTTGGTACATTTTCTATTCATACTTATTAAGACAAGCTTTTGAACTTCTAAACTCTTATGTCAGAAAGGCTTGAAATATGATCTGAAGTTATGTAATATAAAAAGCCATGGCTGCATTTTTTCCCTCTG
Source organism: Parauchenoglanis ngamensis (assembly GCA_030014255.1). Classification (NCBI taxonomy): domain Eukaryota; kingdom Metazoa; phylum Chordata; class Actinopteri; order Siluriformes; family Auchenoglanididae; genus Parauchenoglanis; species Parauchenoglanis ngamensis. The sequence continues at coordinate 18,595,574 of JAQMYM010000015.1, forward strand.
TTATTTCCTCTTTTTAACTTTGTGCCTCATGTCTCTCTCTCTCTCTCTGGTTTTAAGCCAGGACTCATGTGGTGGTAGAACAGAAATGAACTTGGACTTTCACAGAGCTGGCTTTGTAGCATTGGCCAATTTCCTAGTGAATGTTATCAGTGGCGAGGGAAGCTTCATACCAGAACACACAAACAAAGCACTCATCCGGGTGTCCAGAGCCCAGCTCAGTCTTAAAGAAGCCCTCTTAGATGCATGGAAAAACTTTCAAACTCAATACTCATGTACATTTATCACCTGTGTCATAGAGTCAAATCTAGAATTACTACCATCTTCCTGAAAATAAGTAAGATGGAATATAAAACACCACATGCACTGAGTGCATAAACATATGGGGACCCCGTAAAGATTCTAAAAGATTGTAAAATAAAAAGACTTCTTTAGGGGTGCCAAAAATTTTGCCAGATATGTGTTTGAAAGATAATACTATTGGTCAAACTAAAATATAACACGTTTTGGGAATGATTTGTATTAGAGTAAAAAGAAATAAGGGTGTTTATTTAGTTGTGTTTTTATTATACTCACCGGCCACTTTAATAGGAATATCTGTACACAACCAGCCAATCATGTAGCAGCAGCACAAGGCATAATATCATGCTAATACAGGTCCAACTTCAGTTAAAGTTCACATCGAACACCAGAATGGAGAATATATGATTGTAGAGACTTTGACCATGGTATGCTTATTGGTGCCAGAAAGGCTGGTTTGCATATTTCCGAAACTGCCGAGCTCCTGGGATTTCACACACAGCAGTCTCTAGAGTTTACACAGAATGGTGTGAAGAAGAGAAAGAAACCCATCCAGTCAGGTCAGTGACAGTTCTGACGGAAACTCCATGATGATGAGAAAGAATGGGCAGACTGGTTTGATCAGACAGGAAGGTTATGGTCACTCAAATAACCACTCTTTATAACTGTGGTAAGCAGAAATGCATCTCAGAAAACATAATATGTCCAACCCTGTGGGGAATTTGTTGTGGGTGAGTTGCCATTCATTTTGAAATGCTTTTCTGCTCACCATGGTTGTAAAGAGTGGTAATTTGAGTTGCCGCAGCCTTATACCTATGTGTGTGTCCAGCATGGCTGAAAAAAAAAAATCACAAATTAAATTCCCATTTCATTTCTTTCACTAACACCACATTCCTCTCATGTACTTTTTTGCAGAGGGCATCTCTGTCATGCACAATGTTTTCATTCAATGCTTTCATTTCAGACGGAGGGATATAAATGAGATGGGGGGGAGGGGTGACCTAAATTCACATGAATTTAAATTCACAGTGGTTCTCTCAAAGACAGCATCCCTTCAGCTTATGACAGTTAGGCCGTGACAAGCCAAAATACTGTCTCAGTCCCTAATCATACTCATTTTTCCTTTTTCTTCCTCATCTGGTTCTTTCCTCTGCTGTAATCCATTTTGCTTTTTAGCTGTCATGTTAAGTCTTTAAACCTTTTCTTTCACCCCTGTCTCTTGTCTTACTTTTTTTTAACAAACGTGTGTCACGTTTCACAGTTTTCCTCAGCCCGCTTCTTTATCTTTCAGTTACACTCACAGCATTTCTTCTCCTCTTCTTCTTCTCTCATGCTAACAATTTTTTTCACAATCTATCACACATTGTTTTCTTTTTTCTGTTCCAGAAGCAAAGAATGAAATGACCGATATCAGTCCCGTATAAAGCAGACCCTCATTTCCTTTTGATACATAAATGCACATACTGTGTGTGTGTGTGTGTTTATGACTAGAGACCTGCTGCTCATTAAGGTCCATTCAGAGTTTAGCCCCAGTGGAACAGTGGTTACTGCAGGCCTGGCCCCGGGCTAGTGATTCCCCCAGGGAACAGTCGTCATAAATCCCTCTGCCTGGGACAGACTCACTCAGTAAGACCTGATGCAGGAACAGCCTCCTCCAATGACACAGTCCTGAAACACACAACCCCCACGAGAGCACAGAGTTGGTCTCAGATCAGCAGCTGACGATAATTCAGTTTGCAAACGAGTTGAGCCATTTAGGTGAACATTTAGATCTGGCTTGATATTTTGAAAGCCTGTCTTTGCAAATAAAGAGGAATCACTCTGTATGTCTATTGGTTTTAAGCATATTTAATGGCACTTTATAAAAAAAAAAAAGTGTTTAGAATGGTGTAACATTTGAATCTCACTGGTCGAGGCAAGATGAGAATGGAGGTCTGACGTCAGTGTTGGGTTTATGACTATGGTGTACAACATGGAGCAATAATACTCTAAATAAATAAATAAATGAGTACATAAGTAAGTCAGTAAATAAATAAATAAATAAATGTTAAAGGTGTGTGGTACACCTTAAAATACATAAAAGTTTAGTTTTTGTTTTTAATATCATTATCATGCTTTACAGTGTGAAGTAAAAAAAACAACAATAAAATGCAATAAAAATAACAATAACAAAGAAGAAAATAACACTGTAAAATATACTAAGTGTAAAAATAGAATAAAAGTACAATAATTACAATAATATAAAAGTAATGTAAATGTAACATGCCAGGAATATTTTATAAAGCTAAAGTGGAAAATATGTAGTGTATCGGAAAGATGAACTATTAATGTTAGCTGTTTAACAAACACAACAGTGAGAATATCACTATCTTCAGCTGTGATTAAAAACAAATGAAAGTGCGCACGTGGTCTGATTGCATCATGAACCTGTGGAAAGGAAAGAAGGAATCAACAATCATCATCCAAACCTATCAACGAACCATGTCTGCATTCTCTGACGTCCACATCAGCTTATGAACTGTTCATAATGACATCACACTCATCAATCAAGGCAGAAAAGAATGGTGCAACAAGGAGCCAATGAAAGACTTCAAGGGGAGTTCCTTTCCATGCAAGATAACGCCTTTGGGAAAGCAGTGCCAGAACTTGAGGATGCTGCCAGGCACTTCCCGAAAGATCCAGCTTTCAGTGGTGGGCTGAGCCAACTCATCTGACTCACTGAAAGGAGCTGGAACTCCAAGTTCCAACATGAACCCCTTCTTCAACCTAACAGGGCCTAAATCACTCACTACAATACACTAACTCATTAGGTTTAAGGATGCCACAAAGATACTATGCTAGAGGGCAAGAAAAACAACATGAGGCCAGTCAAGTTCATGGATGTCAGTCAAATGGGAACGAACAGCCACGTAGCTGACATCGTCTGCACATGAAATTCATTTGTGTTTGCTTTATTAATAGACAAAGGCCCACTAATGATGGCGTAGGACCTCAGTTTTTAGTAATATTCAAAAATAGCATTCTCAACATCCTCTTTAGTGGAGACATCTGGCAGCACTGAAGGGAACACAGCTAGTGCAACTCACATCAGGAGAACAAACAATGGACAATCTTGCATCAGACACAAAACTCACAAGCAGGAGATGATATCATGGATTGATATATGCACAATAATAAAAAAAAAAGGGTAGAATGTAGAATGAATAGTTGGGGTTGCATGGATATGAGTGTCATGCATCTATTTTTACAGAAGGTACACACACACACACACACACACACACACACCAATTGGGAAAAAAATACTCAGTGAGAGAGAAACAAAGATAGAAGAGAGGGAGACAGGCGGACAGGAACTGAGATAGAAGAGACAGCGAGAGAGAGAGAGAGATAGAGAGAGAGAGAGAGAGAGAGAGAGAGAGAGAGAGAGAGAGAGAAAGAGAGAGAGAGAGAGAGCGCTCGAGCTCTGAACCAGGATATTACCTACAGCGTCATACTTAACACGCGCGCGAGCGCCTCCATGGTGAGCGGAGGGGGGAGGCGGGGGGAATCGCGAGCTCGGCGGCTGGAGCGCTGCGCGCGCAGCTCGACTGTCACACGGATCTGTACTCCTTCTTCATTTCGGTGGCGTGGGGGAAGAGATAAAGAGGAGAGCGCGCGCCTGTCAGCTCTTCTGTCGGGAGACATAAAAAATACGACTCGCGACTCCGTGTATTAACCATCCAGCGGCGCTCGGTTTCGGAATAACGACACCCTAAACGTCGACGGTTTCATGGGTCTGCGGGGAGAAAACGGAGCGAGCGGAGACGGAAAAATCCAGAAATAATGCGTGATTAAACGCCAGCTGAGGCTTGACATCTCCCTGTTCTGCGTTCTCGTCGAGTTTATTCGAAGGTAAACAAGGTTTTGTCACATTTCCGAGTCGCCTCTTATAACAGGCTGCGTCCCAAAATACTTATCCTTCTACCCTACTGAATATTCAAGTATGCCATAATAACCCCCATAGGTTGCCATAGTTACCACCCGTGGTTATATGATTTAGTGCGTTCGCATTATGTGGTTAACGCGGCCGCCAGGTTTCCTACACAGGCACTGCGTTCTGTAGAGAGCTGTTTAGCTTAATGAAGACGTCAGTGATCCAGTGGATCCCAGGCCTAATGCTGAAAGGATCCATCTGCTGATTCTGTAACAGTTTTAACGGACGTTGTGTTACGCAAACAGAAGCTGCTGGCCACACAGGTGCGTGCTGCAGCCTGGGCTTTAACCCAAAGACTGTAGGGTGGATCTTAAAGAGACAGAGATACACAGCCAGCACTAATGCCTTCCAGGCTTAAGACCAGGCCATATGTAGGTTAAACGATCCTCACATGACTCATTATAGGCATATTACACTGATAAAGAGACCAAACTGTGTCTTCTCTCCTACTGTGGTAACACCAAGTGTACACCATTTGTATCTCTTAATGTACATACACATGTACATTATGTCTTTTTTTTAAAAGGTATCCTCTAACCAAGGAAAGATACATACTAACGATATGAACGATGCACCCTTGATGATAAGATAAGTTTATGCCAGGATTAGACTACATGATATTCTTATCTTACACATTGGTAAACATGGCAGATTAGACAATCATAGTGGCGTGAATTCTTGCCATTTCTTGGTCAGGAGACTGTCAACACTACAAGTTTGACCCGGACCAATCATCGTTCAAGTCCTTGCATGTCGTCAAGGAGGAGGGTCAAGAAACTGTCACCCATGGCTACAGAAGGAACACCAAGGAACACGTTGTAGTAGTCGTTAACTAGGTCAGAAAATACAAAACATTCTGACATGCTAGATATTTTTTTTCGTTAAGATATCGTGCGGGATTCCAGACGCCACATCGCTGTTCTTCGATTAGTTCTCACTATAAAGGTCCGTTCATCATTGCCAACTTTCATATTCGGGCCCGACACTAGAAATTTGTTGGACATGACAAAATTGTGTCTGAATTTGTGTAGTCTGATCTCAGCACTAGTTGCCTACTAGCAAACTACTTCTTCTTTGTCTCTGTGGTGGTACCAACAAGTGTACACCTTTAATTATTTTTCAATATAGTGTACATTTATAGCTTTACTATAAACCAATGCCATTTTATACACACTATATACACATTTCCAGATGAAAAATACATGTTAAAGGTACAAATATACCCTTGATGGATAATTCCCACCGGGATAATTAAACATACAGTTTAGCACCAAGTGCACTCTCAGAATTAAAGGTACCGAATTATTTTTCTTTGTCACTGGAATGGTACCATCAAAAGAACATGTTTTGTATTTTTAACATGCTGTAAAATTGGACCACTACTCTAAAAGCTACTTACTAAAGGTGCAAAATTCTCACCTTCGATGGTAGCAAGACATGCGCTAACCATTTCAATGAACATTGCTTATTATGATTAGACCTGGATAAATCTTAGCTAAACCAGTTGAACTTGGCTAATGTGCTAATTTTAATCCAGGTTACAGATTACCACAGATTAATGGGGAAAAAAACACCCTAATTTTTTCAAATATTAATATTTTCATTATTCAGTGTAACACCCTATTAAAATGTTTGTATGGTATTGCTCTTGGCTAATGTCTCAGGAAATGACGAGCTGTTAGCAAAAACAAAGAGTGATGCGTCGCATCCGATTATTATTACTATTATCGCTGATGAATTCTCGCATTTGATTAATTTTCTGTAACAGCAGCTCTGACAGTCACAGGTTTATATTCATATGCCGTAGTAACATGTAATGGTTTCTATAGGAACATCTCACTCACTAGTATGTTGGACGAGCTATATAAACTGGGGCTAATTATAAAAAGATGAGTTATTTTACAAAGAAACATGTCATTGTGGTTATAGTGAAGTTTTCTGTTAGGAAATGATCAGTTAATGTTTATGGAAGGAGTCTCCAGTGTCGGTTGTCTGACTGGAGAGCGGCGGGCCTCATCACACCACCCTGTGGGTGGATTAGTTTCCTATAACAGCACACCTTCAAGAATGTTTTAGACATCACAGGGTTAAAGAAAGTAAGACATCCATCTGCAGGGTCATATATTCGTTTATGCTCTGTGGTTTAGTGATGTTCATGACATCTAAGAATATTATAGCAGAAGGGACTATCCTTCAGATACAAGAGTGTATTAGAGATAAATGGGTTCTCAATAAGAAATCACAGAGTCTCGAGCTACATCATTGTCCATCGTCAATCAAATAACCATCAATTTGGATCCTCCAGCTGTTCGGGTGTTATATTCCTTCCCTGGAAGTGCATATCAGAGCTCCATCTGAGAAGCTGAGGAAAACACGAATGCTTCTAATTCCAATCAGCTGAGTACCAACATTATTAAGGCTGAGAAAGAACCACTGCAGGACGTTGTGTCAAATTTCTCAAACTGCATTTTAATGCAGTTCCCCTTCAGCCTTAAACTGCACTAATGTTCCTTTAAGAGCCGGATGACGCTACTGTATTTGAACCAGTGACTGGATTGTAGGGGTCATGAAGGGGTTAAGCGGTCTCCATGGTGATCGTTGACGTCTGGCTGTGTGTCTGTGTGTGTGTGTGTATATGTATGTGAGAGCTGGAAGGGTTCACCAGAGGTTGATCGGCGCTTTATTGCCTCATTTGCACGTTTTGAAACGCATTAGTTCATGTTCGTATCGTACCGCGGGTTTCAGCTTAGACGCTTTGTGTATTTGTTTTCTGGAACGGTTGGTGGGTGTACATGTAAACGGATAAAAATAAAAACAAAATCCATAATTACAATGGACTGAAAGGTACTACTGAAAGGTCAGTAATATAACTCTCTTTATGACGTTTAGTTCTGCTTGATGTGGTAACGTATGGACCTCCTTGTTTCGGCACAATAATGGTAACCCATTTATCACTCATCCGTTTCGATTCCTAAATAGGTCTTTAATCACATTTAACTCTTGGTTTCTTCCATCAAATCAGGCTTGTGGTCTCACTTTAAGTAACAGAAATACGTGACAGGATGAGGCGTGTCGCTCCTGATGATGGCGTAGAAGGATTCTGCAGTCCTGACGTTTTCATCGGTGTGATTTACTCCAGTGTAAACACAGAGGAGGGAGTGAAGCGTGATGAGAAAGCATCAGAGTGTCCGAGATAAAGATCCTGGCTTGCCCACTACAGTTGATTAAAGATCTAAAATTAGGTGCATGAAATCCCGGTTGCTCAAGCATTCATCGTGAACTGACGAAGCAAAACAGGCGCTTAGGAATGGACTGAGGTGTTTCAGCTCCATGAGCTCGCCTCTGTGGTCATGCGCTGTGGCTTCTGTTGTGTTGTTTTGACATTGCTTGGCACGGCCCTTTTGAGAGAGGAGGAGTGAAATGTGGAAGCGATTACAGTAGAAAGGAGGGGTTGGAATGCAGGCCAGTCTTCTCAGCTGGCACTTTAACCTTGCATAGGCGCCAAACCTCGTGCCAGTGTTATCCATCATACAGCCACCTGGGTGCTGGGCTTAGAGCTGGACTCTCGTAGCTCTGATCACTGATCAGTCCTGCTATTTAATCTTTATAAACTATTGGTACTAAGCAGAACCTTGAACGAACCACTTAAAAAAAAAAGAAACAACAGGATTGTGACGAGACACAAAGCGGATTATTTTCCTATACCCGCGGTTCCTTCTTCACATCCCGCAGCGATTCTTTTTCCAATTGTCATTTTATCATTAATTGAGTAACGAACATCATGTTTTACTCCCTAACCATTTATATTTGTAGCTAGCATTGTGGAATGTCCACAAGTTGCTGTGGTGGTACTGGAGACTCCTTCCATAAATGTTAAACAGACATAGCCTTAAAGAAAGCTATTTATTATTAGCTTTAGATTATTCAGACTATAGAAGGCATAATGTATTAGAAAGAGCACATTAATATAAACCTGTTCTACGAATTATAGCCAGAACCGCTGTTAGAGATGATGTCGTAGAAAATTAATTAACACCTTGTGCTTAATCAGATTCAAGAATTCAACAGCGCTGTAGATTATCATGGTGATGGAAAGCACTGAGATAAATAGCATGGGGTTATATTTTATTATTTTGGGCATATCGCAAACAACTGCCATGTTTTGGTTTATTTGTTATGTACATGTATTACTTGAGCTCTCAGAGGGCTACGTAGGCTTTTACTGATGTATTTAATTATTGCGAATAACTGCTTCCAGTATCCATTCCATTGTATTAATCCCCCTCTCCTGCTGCCCTTTGACCCTGTTGTCATAACAGCAGGGTAGAGTTTCCTTGTTGGAGGAACGTTTAGGGGTAATGATAACGGATGTGTAGGGATAGTCTGTCTGCTGTCATACTCAGCAGATCCCCGATCACATTACGTCATATTTAATTAAAGCCTCCCTCCTCTAGAGCGTATTTATAGCATCTGGTCCTGCAGGCCTCATCAGGGATGTGGGGATGAGTTTTATATTTACATTTACTCATTTGGCAGAGGTGATGCGTTTCCACCCTGAGGTTGATTATTTTCTTATAGCAGAACATCTGGAAGTCGTCTGGACAACCGAAAAATGGCAGTGATTACACATGATCTACTTTTTATGTCTTTTTTTTATCCATTTATTGTTACATTTAATGGTGTTGAACGTCCGGGAAAACAAGCTCCTGTTCCCACGTAGGGTATATCATAGCAGCTATAAGGAATCGTTCCGTCACCAGCCTCTCTTGTTTGTGTCAAGTTGATAAGACAAGAAAAGAAAAAACCCCAACTTGTCATGTGACCACGTCTCATGTGGCTTCCCCATAAAAGCTTCACCATATCAACAATTAGATGCTGTTCTTTGTTAAAGAACTTTTTTTTTTTGATTAGGCTTAGTTTATGTTAAGCATCAGACAAGGTTTCGATTAGCTGTTACTGTTCTTGACCGAGCACATTAATAGAAACCTGTGATTTGAATTGCAGCCGAAATTACGGTCAGAGCTGCTGTTATAGAAAATGAATCAGCACCTCCTGGCTAATCATCTTATTTATAAAGTCGACATCGGTCACGTCATCACGCCTCGAGTCACTGACCGGAGATGAGCACTGTGTTTGAAAATGTGTTATTCCCGAGGTTAGGCAGTCTGACTCCAGTCCAGCACCAGGACGTGACGTGTGTGGGCTAGAGATAGGAACAGTACAGAGGTCACGTCGAGTGGTTTTGAGGTCCGCGGGATCACAGGCTGTTGCTTATTAGCATTCTGCTCATGGAGGCAGTGGGCTGCTTTCATGATGATGCATTTTTCATGGAGACCCTGAAACACTGCCACCTCTGTTTCTCTACTCTAACTGTGCTGTCACTGTAATCATTAACTCTCCGTGCGTGCGTGCGTGTGTGTGTGTGTGAGGCTATCTCGGCACATTGGCCTGTGTGTTTGCATTCATTCAGCCTTCATAAACGAACTGATGTTTTGACTGCAACCTTGCCAAGCTATCAGCACACTGGCGTAAATCAGCACCCATCCCTGACCTTCTGCTTGAGCACACATCCATCACTGCTTTCAGGCCAGATGCTCCTCTCTAAGGCATATACATCAGTGTGTGCGTGCGTGTGTGTGTGTGTGCGTGATGTTTAGCTTTACCAGTCTAGCTCTGCTTTTGCAGATAGCACTCTCTGAGCCTCTCTCTCTCACGCTCTCTCTTGCTCGCTCTCGCTCGCTCTATCGCAGCCTTGGGCTTTAGCGGAACTGTGTGCAGATTCAAAGCTCTGGCCTTGAGCTTAAGACAAATAGGCCATTCACTGTGCAGATAAGATGCCAACTTGTACAGCGCCAAACCTGTCCTGCTGCTCGCTCTCAGGGTCTCAGAGGGAAGCGGTGTCTCCGGAGGCAAATCGAAGGTTTAGTTCCAATGAAATTGGCTAACGCTTCCAAATGTTGGTGGTTAGCTGTGTAAGCATGCTGGCGTTTAAGCTGTAGGCTCACTGGAAGACGTTTCGGCTGCGCTAAGAGAGGCCTGGCCTCTGTTGTTTTGTGCTCATGGTAGCATCTGTTTCGTGTCTGCAGACATAAAACAAATCTGCGTGCGTATACAAATAATTAATCATAATAAATTAACTTGTTTTTGCTTCAGCAGGACCATCAGCAGTCCTGCGACGGGATTAATTCCCTCTGTAAGATTGCACGGTGCATTACATGAGTCATAAGATTCCTACTGAATGTACGGCTATTATATTTAATGATGCATTTCCTATCTTTGGATTTATACTCAGTGGACAACTGAAACAAACTCCCCTCATATAGCAGAGTGCTTTAAAAGCCTTGATTCTGATTGGTCAGTAGGTGTTGAAGGCAAATCAGTTTTTTAAATAAATTTTACTGCATTAATCTTTCTATAGCAACTTACACAGGCATTTGTATGGTGGCTACTCCACATGAATAGATAAAAAAAAAAAACCCATGTCATTGTTGATACGGTGAAGTTTTCTGTGAGGAGATATTTATTTAGCGTTTTTCGGAAGGAGTCTGCAGTATCAGCTCTTTGTAACAGTCAGAGGTAAAGCTGTAACTTTTAGATAAGTCTCCAGGAGCTCAAGTGATAATAATACTGAAGGGTCAGAAAGGACACCTCCTGGCAATCACGTCTCGCACTACAGTCAGTGGCTTTCCTACACGATGGCGGTGTAGCAGGAGCAGCAGATCATGGCGCACACTAGCTCAGCGGAGGGCAGAAAGGGCAGCTGTGCATCAGTGATCTCCAGGAGCTCTGGAGGCTGCTGATCTCAGACCAGTTTTATTATCTCTGCTTTGTAATCGTTAACCTTCTGACCAAAATTTCCACGCACTAAGGACAGTCCATTAAAACAGTGTGAGAGCGCTAGCAATGTCCTGCGTTTCTCTCTCTCTCTCTCTTTCTGTGTTTTCTGGAAGGTAAATAGGTTGAAAAGTGTTTTGCCATGTTTGGGCCTTATCTAAAATTTTTAAACTATAACTGTAAACATTAAATTATTTCCACATTGCCTTTTTTTTTTTTTTTTTTAAGCAAACATTTGCAATCAAGCTTAGATAAAGTATATTGATCCCGAAGGAAATGCTTGTGCCAAATGCTCAAGACAATACAACACAGGATAAATTTGGTAGAAATCTTCATTACAAACTGTGCAAAAACATGATTCTTGCTGCAGAAAAGAAGGTGTGTTTGTGGCTATGTGCAGTTTTAGTAATAGTAGGCTGTGCACTTGCTGAATTGTGGGAGTAGATTATCGAGCTCCATCCCTCATCCATCACGCTGTCCTTTCCATCACTGGAACAGTTGGGGGCACAAAATGGCCGTCCCAGCATGCGGCGTCAAAAATGGATTCATTGGTCTGCCGTTGGCATGACAACAGTCCTGTTGATGGACCAGAAAATCGTTCCCAAATTGTTACATCTGGTCCATTTTCTCTGTCTAAAATGGGACCAGGCATTCATTTAACATCATCTGACAGAATAACATTTGGAAGGAAATGTAGAAAATTTCACAGTTTATTGTGTGCGCATGAACATGATCTGCCTAATGCTGAACATTCTGGAAAGATGCCACAATGAAAGTAACAGATGGCGGGAAGGGAGGAGAAAATGCAACAAAATGATTATGATGATTGATGATGATATATTTTTGTACCACGGTGCTGTGAAATACTCGATTCTGATTGGACAGAAGTAACAGGTTTATATTAGTGCTCTCATTCTGATGTGTTATTGCTTCTATCATAACAGCTTACACAGAAACGTGTATGGAGGATACTCAGCATCAACAGATTAAAAAAAGGAGTATAATGGTTGGATGGTGACGTTTTCTGTAAGGAGAGGTTTGCTTAACGTTTTTTGGAGAGGTCTCCCGCGTCAGTGTTTCAGATGTTCCATTTGTTTTCTTAAAAAAGTTTACATTAGCTTAAAAAAAAGAGAGGAACAACTGTTTATAGCTGCTATAAAGTAGCTGATAAAACTGATAAAATGGTGGATTGTTCTTTACTTATTACACATGTATGATGTATGTATCTACATATTACGATGTAATAGGAAAATGATCACCTTCGGGGTGGTGGCGGTAATCCTGCTTCACGTCAAGCCTCATCACATCACCCTGTTGCACATTATTTTTTCTATAACAGCACGAACCCAACTGTTTTATTCATTGCATATAACACATTATGTTTAAATCACTGTTTTTTCATTAATGGAGGTTGACGTTAGCTTGCAACATGAAAAGAACGTAAGCTAAATATATTCTTTTATTCAACGTGACCTACAAGTGCCACTGATCAGATAAAGTCCCAACATGGGCTCTCTGGCAGTTCAGGAACCTGCCCACGTCATGCACAACCTTTGCTGCTGAGCTGCTGCTGCATATGTATGACAGGAATCTCAGCAGTAGGTGACTTCTGAATATGAACTCTATCAAAGTGAAAGATATCTTCTATCCCACCATTTTCATTTTAATGCAACAACCCCTTCTGGAAAATAACATCTTCTGGGATAAATCACTTAGAAAACTGGCAGTCCACCTTGTTGCCTTTCCAACTATGGATCACAATTTACTGACTTTGCTTCTTTGTTCAGGATTTATGTCTTCGAGATTTGGCAGTATGTCTCCCAGATTTTACACCCCAAAATGAGACTCATGAGCTGGGTATAGCACTCAAAGAGCATGTTTGTTTGTTTTACATAGCCTGAAACAAGTGTCTCAGTGCAGGCTGAACTATTGATGATGTCATTTTGGCAAAAACAGTGTAAGGACTGAGATTGATGGTAAATTAAAGACAGGCTCCCGAGGACCGACAGCAAGCATAATGAAAAGTGCGCACACAAGGGCTGAGGTAACGTAGGTGGGGAGACCTTTAAAGCTGTAGACTGTTTGCTTGAGCACTGGGTTTTCAGTTTGGTGTTTTGGCGTGCTCCGTGGAATTTGTACATGCCTTGTATTAATTTGGATGCGATGTTTTGGAAATGAAACAATTAAATTTGCAAGTACTCTCCCCCCCCACCCCCATTTTCTCTCCAATTTGGTCACCTGCCAATTCCCAACCACCAGCCAGCTCTTGCCTATCAAACAGCAGCTACCAACCAAGTCGGCTAACATGTGCTTCCTCTTTGGGACATGTAAAGCCAACGGACCACATCCTTTCGACCTGCTCTCCCATTAATTTGTGTTTCCATGTATATTTTCATCCTGTCCTTTGAAAGTTCATGACAGGTCTTTACAATATTTGAATTTCCGCAAACTCCAAGACTGTCCTTTATAAAGGAAGTCACGGCGCTGTAATGAAACATTTCCCTTTTAAGCAACTACTACCCTCAGCTTGACCTTTCAACCAATGACTCTCCATCCTTCTCCTCTCATTCTCTCTGCTTTTATATCTCTTCTTTCCTCCTCCCTCATCCCCCCTGTCTCTTCCTCTTTCTCTCTATCTACATCTCTCCTCTTTCCCTCTCCACACTTGCCAAATGGAGGTTTACTTTAGAGTGCTGCCAGCATTTTGTGTAATAAACTCCACACTGTCTGGCTCATAAACAAATAAACCGAGGCTTTTCGAGTTAACTTCATCAAATTCCTCCCTCTTTCCTTCCTCCCAGGCAATTGAAGCCATTCTGTTCACTGATGCATTCCTGATCTGTTTAGACTGTCCCTTGGTGCGTTTGAATCTCATGTTGTACAGTGTCTGTGTCCATGTTTCCTCTCGGCTGTAGCAGTATCACAATTTTCACGGCTCTTTGCAGCAAAGACACAGATGTTCAAGTTCTGGAGTGCAAATTAGAGCTCAGTGCTGCCTAATTAGATGCAGGCTCAGCATTATTTTTTGGCTAGTTGAGAAATTTGTCATAGGAGTAATTACTGTCAACATATTTTATTGTTTGTGCTGTTTACACTTAATCATATATTGACACTTTGGATTTATAAGGTTGTATTTGTCAATCCTGTGATTTTAATTTTATTTTATTGACCCTCAATAACATCAAAGCAGATGAAACATTTCAATAATTTTTTTTGAAGCAATAAATTGGTGTTGACTTCTTGTATACATTATGTGACAAATTAAAGAGAACCTTAAAATTCCAAAGTCTTGCACTGCTAGATGTTGTTCAATGCTAGCCTCTAACACTTTTGTTCTTCCTTTTGAATTTACAGGGTTGGTCCCCAGAATTCTCTCTGAAATATGAAACAATTGGTATGAGGTTTTATGCCCACAGTACCTGAAGGAGGCTGGAATAAAAAACAGACAGGTGATGGAGCACCCGTACAAGGACTCCGTACCAGTAGACATGGCAAATCCTCAGGAAATCTGCAATAGCACAGTTGGTGGAGTTGACAGCATTGGCAAACTCGAGAGCGAGACCAGTCCAGTAATCCCCAATGAGACATGGAATGTCAGTTCTCCTACCAAGAGGTCTGTCTCTCCTCTATTGACAATTCAGGCAGCTCCTGTTGTTGCTTCCAATACAGAATCTCCTGGAGGGGTTGCTCTTAAAGTGGCAACCACAGTTCTTCAGCCCATCTGCTTGGGCGAGAGTCCAGTTGTGCTACCCATTTTAGCAGGCACAGCAGCTGCTCAAGTTGGGCAGGCTGGTACTACGCCATACCTGATGACCAGCCAAGGTCCCCTGTCCCTACCCCTGGTTTTAGAGCAGCAGGTGCTGCAGCACCTGAACCCACAGCTACTCCAGCAGACTGCCACTTGCCCAGCACTTTCGATACAGAACAACATGCTGTGCCAGAACCCTTCAGTCGCTCTTGGGCCTCCCCCTTCTCTGGACCAGAAGGGTGTTGGTCCAGTCCTGGATGCAAGTCTGCTGACCCTTCTCCAGAACCCAAATTTTGCTGCCATCTTGCAGGATCTTTTTCCTGGCCAAGGTAATACCTCTCCTACTTGTCATCCGGCAACTTCCCCACAGGTGGACCCGTTCTCATCTGCTTTTCTTCCCCCTCCACCACTTACACATGCATATAGTTCTCCACTTGCCCCACTAGTGCCTCCAGCCACTTTGCTAGTCCCTTATCCAGTCGTCATTCCCTTACCGGTTCCATTTCCAATCCCAATTCCCATTCCGGTCCCAGTCTCAACTTGTAAGGACACCAAGGTTGACAGCGAACCCTCTAAACCTGCGTACACTTCAAGTAAGAGCACTCAGACTTCCACTCATGATTTCTGCCCTCCTGTGATGATGCCTAGCAAGGACATGGCAGTCCAACAACCACCTCTTCTGTCTAGTTCATCCCCAGTGGTGACAGATGGGGAGGTGCTAGACCTGTCCCTCAAGGCCCCGCCATCTCGACCACTGCATAGGGGCAGTTCACTGGAGAGCCATCCTTTTCAGCAAGACAATGTACTTGATCTATCTGTATCCAGTGACAGGAAGACATGCATCCAGTCACGTAGTGTCTATGGGCCACCACTGCCTGACCGTGAGAGAGCCTGCATCTCTGGAGAGGATGTCTGCAATGGCGCTTTGGCTCTGGGGGTCTTGCGACCGGTAGATTGCACTCCCAAACTGGACTCCAAACTGCTCAGTGGTTTAGCGTCCCTGGAGTTTAGTCGGCAGCACAAGTGGGTGGTGGACAGTGGCAGCAGTAGTTCGGTCACCAGTTCAGTACATGATGCTGCTCTTGGAAGTAGTGGCAACATTGAAATTGTTAGCACTTCACAGACAGCCAAGGTCATTGTATCTGTGAAGGACGCTATGCCTGCAATCTTTTGTGGCAAACTCAAAGGTCTGTCAGGTGTCTCCACAAAGAATTTCTCTATTAAGTGCGATGCCAGTCAAGGGGGTTATGCTGCCCTGCCTAGATCCCAAGGAGAGCAGCAGGGAGACCCCAGTGACACACTTAAAAAAATCCCCAAAAACCGAGCTATTAAACTGAAGAAGGTCAGCTCCCAGGAAATCCACATTCTACCCTATAAGAAGCAGCGGCTGGCTGCCTTTCTGCCCAGAAAATAGCAAGGACTCCGGTGTTGATGGTGTGAGCTAGGGGATGCCTGTGGGATGGAGACAGATTGCATGAAATACGGTGCATACAAAAGCTTGAAGGAAGGAAGGAAGGAAAGAAGGAGGACATAGCGATAGAGAAACTGGGAGAGAAGGAGAGCAAGGAAGGAATTAGGGTTTGTTGATGCTAAAGGCATTTCTGGCAGAAACAAGACTTAGACACTCTCTAAACTGTCCAGAAATATTTAGGGCAATGCTGGCTGCCTCTGGTTTGCCTGGTCGGCATTTGATCTATTCATTATAAAGCGATCAGAGAGATTGTTTAAGTGGCTGAGTCCACAAGAAATAGAATATACGAGGAGCTGAAAATGACAGACTGCAACACTACTGAACAAATCACTCACATTTCCACATTTAATTTCCCTCAAACTGCTCCTCTGCTATGCATTTCGAGTTTGATTTTGGTCACAAATCCCAATGAATTATTCATGACTTCTCTAATCTAAATGTCCATTAATATGCATAAGCTCAGTTCAGAGATTGTGCCAGCTGCCAGAATGAAATCAGTCCTGTATTCCTCGTACAAACACAATGTGACAAATTTAAATTTGTCTCTGTCTGTTCAGCTCATACGCTCAAATGCTGTTTGCTGTAAGTTCTTGTGCAGGAATGTCCCCAGGTTATGTTTCCAAAATGAACTTTGTGTGAACAGATTTTCGTATTCACTTGGGGTAATGTGTGACCTCCTTGCTTTGCCCCGTTAACCGGTAATCGCTGTATTAATCAGTGGATCAGCTAAGCGGAACATCCGCTTTCAACGGAGGGTAGAGCTAGCAGTTAGCACAGTGGGCTAATAATGACTTGCTAAAGCAAAAGGTCTCTGTTTCATTAACTTTAATGATCGGCAGAAACGGTTGTCCGTAGCAACAAAGCGCAGTTTTCATCCTTTCTGTGGGGAGGGAGAGCGGTGGGGAAACACACTGCCCACCCATCTCAATTAGAACAAAATAATCACCAGGGGGTTGTGTACAGCACAGTAAATGCAATTTAAAAGGGTTATTAATGATCTTTGTGTGGGTTTTTGCTTTTTTTCTTTTATGGAGATTTTATGAGCCCTCCTGCAGAACTGCAGACCTGCATTCATCATTCCAGGCTTAACTGGTATTATCCACTCATGTTTGTTATTGCAACATGTCCGCTTCTAAAATTGGGTGAGGTGGTTATTTCACCACTAGCTTTTAGATTTGCTGTACTAAACCCCTATGAAAATGACAACCAATAAATCAAGTTGTTTGTGTTTCATATTGTGCTTCCCCCAGTTCCCTGCACAAGCTTTCCGTATCCGGCATTGTGTGTGTGTGTGTGTGTGTGTGTGTGAGAGTGTGTGTGTGTGTATGTGTGTGTGTGGAACAACTTTAAGCTACTCTCCCGCAGTTCAGTGATTGAAAGAGGATAGTTTAATTAGATTTTTTTTTGTCCCCTCTCAGGTCTCATTTAGTTTGGTTCCGTCAACGTTTATATGTTTTTGTTATTTTGCTCCGTAAACAGTGACGTCCTTACTGTATTGCTCATGTCTGTGACCCTCGTAAAAAAAAGTTACGTATTTTTCTAGTCCACATTATGGGTGTATCGAAATGACACTATCTAAGCGAATCTGTTCAGTGCTCCAAATATCCATATTTGGATTTTCTTTTTTTAAATCATGAAAATACAGAACTGAAACCCCCCCCCAGAGTTAAAAATGTCAGGACTGTCAGCATGGTGTGTAAACTCTGCCTCTGACAGTTCCTTGAATTCAGCGACATCACGCCAGTTCATGACTGTTCTGAACAGCGTGACCAAGCAGATACATCACACAGCGCTGCACACTCATGTTTACAAATGTGGTCTTTCTGGCGAGCTTTCTAAAGAAAAAAAAATCATATCTGTATTTGTGTGTTCAGTTCAAATAATGTATATTTATTTGGTTATGTCCCTAATTTACATATCCATATACAGTAGGTAATGTGTTGCACCGATAGAGCTCTGGTTATCAGTAGTTTTATTGGAATTGTGTGCGTATGTGATATAAGGAGGGCTTTGTTGCTCTGGAATTCACTGTGTTAATTCACCCTTAGTGGCTAATCTACATTCACCTCATGTGTGTTTCCCAGTCCACACTGCATTGCACACTTTCCTGCTCTAACGCACACCTTTAACCTCTCGAAGGGCTTGATTATGAGTTGATGTGTTGAGTCAGGTGTGCGAGATCAGGGAACCCTTAAACTGTCTAAAGGAGCAGAATTGGGAAACCCTGCCTTAACGTAAGCATGCTTGTAAGACATTATTGGTGTTTTTGAACAATTCTGGACACATGAAGGATACAAGAATGAATCAGACGTAAAGGAGATCACCCTTCAAAAAAGAAGGGAACCTCCTCCCCCCTTAAGCCCACAAAACAGGATCAATGAAGTGTCTCGGCTATTCTTTTCCACTACGCTGTGCTGGCTTAAAAGGCTTAGGAGATCTTCAGATTTGGTCTGCGCCGCTCAGATTCTCACACAACACTAATTTAGTCAAAGCCACAGAAACGCCCAGCGAGCCGAGAAACTACTAACTAGACATGACATCAAAAAGCTGACTTTGAAGCTCAGCAAACCCATTTTCTCAAATTCGACCCGCGATCTGTAATTCAAGCTCGTAAATGAACAGCTCTCATTATATAAAGTTATGTCAGGTTCTTGAACGCAGCACGGGGTAATTATGCCTCGTAGTGTTTTTATTCCTGTATGGGAAGGGGAGGATCGCTTGACCTTCGGCCCTTCGGCGTGTTTAGAGTGCCAGAGTGCTTTTATTCGTAAAGCGGCTCCAAGATGAATTGCTTATCCACAGCCTGCCTTTAGGATGCATATGGGGAAGAAACCCGGAAAAGGAATCAAAGATTAAAGATGTTTATTATAATCTTGATCTGAATGTTCTGTCCTCTTCAAATAGGATTTTATTTAATGATTAATCCTAGCACAAAAATAGCTGAAAATGATAAGAAGAAACATTTAACAAGTGATTCCTTAAGTAATCGGACACAGCGATTTTATAATGTATCATATAAAAATGTTTGAATTTTATTAAACTGAAAAAAGTTCTGTCAAAACTCATCAATAAGTAGCTGTAGATCTGTAATGTGTTAAGTGTGCACCTACGTTGCCAATTTCTGGGAGAAACATGCAACCGTTGCACAAATACTGAATTCTTCATGTGTGTGTGTGAGTGTGTGTGTGTGTGTGTGTGTGTGTGTGTGTGTGTGTGTGTGTGTGTGTGTGTGGGTGTGAGTGGGTGTCTGTCTCTGTGTGTGTGTGTGAGGGAGTGCTTGTCTGTCTCTGTG
>JAQMYM010000015.1:18615288-18658295 GCA_030014255.1 Parauchenoglanis ngamensis
AATAATAATAATAATAATAATAATAATAATAATAATAATAATAATAATAATAATAATAATAATAATAATAATAAATACATGTTTTGGCGTGTCTACATGTTGAATAGTTGGGGTGGGGGCGCTAGAGAGCATATTAAATTTTTAAGAATAAATTAAATGACTTGTGTTTAAAGTTTAAAGACCTGCGAATTTTGACTAATATGAGTTATTCGTTTATCTTTTCGATTTATCCCCAACCTGAATGCCAGTGTGAAACAACATGTGTATGTATGTCAGTGTTATATTAAATTTAACATGGTTTAAACACAATGAAGAATAGTCTATGACAAAATAAGACCACGCTCATTTCATTTTTGGAAGCAAATAACACGGTATTGTTGGTTTGTTTTTATCTACGCGCTATATATATATATATAGCTAGCGAAATTAAATCAAAACTGATAGATTTTCTTCCTCGTTATCTCATTTCTTTATTCTTCATTTATTTCTTTACTTTTAAAAATGTAGCCATTGTCCTCGAGGCCCACTTTCTTTTCCTTTGATAACTCAGCAATAAATCCGAACAACTAAATCACAATCACGCCGTCACCTTCATTACATCTGTGAGAACTAGCTACATTTAACATTGCACAATAGCGATTTTTAAAAAAACAAGCCACATCAAAAGCACCAAGTGGAATTTAAAATAAAACGATAACGAATCGAATGCTACGCAGTTCAACCCCGAACAAGTTCAGTGACAACCAATGTAATCGCGCTTACCTCGAGGGACTCTCTGATCACGTAAGGCGCACCGAGAAGCGTCGATATCCATGTTCAAAACTAAATCAGCACTTACTCGAGCTCCCGTACCGACACTGTGATCTTTTCTAAACGTCTGCAAGGCCTTTCTAATACACAATGTGAATTATATTTTGGCTTGTCAACTCCCTGGCCATAAAACAAAGTTTAATGGTATCACGTGCTTCCCCACAGCCATTCATGACAGCGCGCGGGTGCCATAAATAACCCTGAAAGTTGCACTTATTCAATAATGGAGATTACACTGATGTCAAGAGGAAATAAAAGCATTCGTGTTTCTCAGATGGGAAAACATTTGAATGTTGGAGAAGAAAGTTCCAGAATAGAGAAAGAAGAATGTTATTTTCTTTTAATTTGAAGCATACATTATTTACAATTGGTGGATGCAATAATTTTTTTTAACTAGTGACTTCCTTCATTTTACTCGTTATATACTTCAGAACAAATGATGTCGGTTTCCCTGACGTGCGAACTTTTGTGAGTGTTTTTCACACTGTAAATTTAGGGCAATAAAGCAATAAAATGTATCCCTGGTGCGAACCACACTACAGCCAACGTGAGAACCTTTGAACTGTAAGTTCTCTATCCATATGGCGACTCTTCGCCTTCATTAAATGCTGCAAAAGGGTCAGTAATGTGTGGTGATGTTTAATAAATTTTATGAAGGGGTAGACCTATAAAACTCATTTTCGCTTAAAACTGTAAGAGAAACTCGTACACATTAATTTGTTAATAAATGTATTTATTTTATTACACTAGATTTTGGTTGAGCATATTCCACACATTACATAACTATTTTAGTTAAGGATTTACCCTAAGTAACACCTATTTCATTAATATACAAATACTAAATATGAAGTTTATTGATATAACAAACTGGCAATATTGGGAAACCCTGTGCAACCTCTGTATCCTATTCAGGCCTGTAGAAACTGTTCTGAAATTATTCACCTACTGTTTATCGCCATGTAGTTTCTGCTTTTTGCTATCACTAGAATTTGCTTTTAGATTTTGGTTCATGCCCATAGACTCTGAGTGTATTTCCTTTCTCACGTCGGAAAAAATGCTCTACAGCCGAGTCACATGCTTTCATCAACCAACCACAACTCGACTCTGTGACATGAATACAAACTACGTAGACATACTTTAGCAAGTGTCAGAGTGTGGGCCAACAGTGCCGCCTGTCGGTAAATATGGGTATTGTCATTTCTTTAGCGCAAGTGGCGCATTTTTTTTAGTCTTTATTCATGACGTATAAGACCAATATTAAGGCGCTTGAACATGCAAAGCCTTTCATAACTTCGTAAATTCTTAGACTGAAGGACAATCGTTTCAACCGATTTAATTGCTTTTATACTGCATGCTATACAGATATTAATGTAAGAAAATAGTTTTCATTTCCACATTTGCATAATTTCCTCATATTTTGCAATATATATTTCCCGTTTAGATTTTTCTTAATTTCAGTTTAGTTATTATAAAAATCATACCTGTCAGGGTGAAATAATTTTTATTTCATATTGGTCAAACGATATAAATTCACAAGTCTAAGCATGCTGAACGTTTCACTACATAATTTGTGCTGAGGATTATATTAAAGTAACAAAATAGAACAAAATATTTGGTTACTGGCGCCTGTGCGCTATTTGGTATGCTTCTGATTCAGCGCCTTTCTCTCCTTTCCTTGCCGCATTGCAGTAGGGTTGTAAATAGTTTTGCAGCTGTCTGTCAGCCATCGGTGAAATACTGTCTTTGTTCAACAGCACCCAACTGGCCACAGAACTTCAACAGCCTCGTTTGTAAAGAAATGAATTAATGTACACAACTGCAGCATCGTATTGCCTTTTAACCAATAATACTATTGTGCTGTTTGTATTTAAATATTTAAAATGACGTCTTCCTGACATCTTCTTGACATATAGACAACAAAATATTTCTTATGTATATATTAATTCCCATTTCATATAAATGAGAAAGCTATCACATGATAAGCGGAGATATTAAAAGTGATCAGGATTCATAATCATAAATCATAAATTATAAACATACAACACATTTAATGTTACTAATACCAAGATTACGACTCCAGAGCCAGGAACAAAATTTGCACACTTATTAGGTTATCATTACTTACAATAATTTTTTAATCATCATCATTAGCAGCAGCAGTAGCAGCACCAGCAGCAGCAACAACAACAACAACAACAGCAACAACGACGACAACAACAACAACAATAATCATAATCATGTCATTCTTCTCCTTTTTCTTTATTTTCTTTATAATAATAATAATAATAATAATAATAATAATAATAATAATAAATAATAATAATAATAATAATAATAATAATTATTATTATTATTATTATTATTATTATTATTATTATTATTATTGCTGCTGTTGTTCTTATAAGAATACCCAAAGCATATGAAATATTACCCAGCGCAATCTGAAAACTATATATATATATATTAGAATTGATTGATTTGAAAACATGAGGAAGTTGTCAAAATTCTTATATTACTCTTTACACAATGTTATGATGTATAGTAATAATGATATTTTGTGTAAACGCGCAACGTTAAAGGGGAGTATTTTGTTGGTTCTGATCGTGATTAGAGAGTTGATTTCAAAAGAAAGGAAAACTGTCAGTAGTTAGTGATTATTAGTGTAAGTTGCCTGAGTAATGTATACTTCTTGGCTCAGAGTAAAGTTAAATGTGGAAATCATTATACCAGAATAGCATGATAGAAAATAAACTTACCAAACGAATCCGGATAATCCATGTTTTCCGTTCTGTGTATTTTGCCGATATTTTGAAGCATTTTTTGTGTTGTGTCCTGCCAAATGTAGTCTGTGTACGAGCCCTAGCGTCGGAGAGCACAAAGTGACAGCTATACGGACTCTCTCATTGGCTATACGTGTATCTCACTCATGCTTACTGAAAAATACACAAAACAAACAGCAGAGCAGAGAAAATGTCTTTGGGTTACACCGCTTTAGCTGGAGAATGCGGTAAAAAAAATCGCCTGAAAAATCAGGAAAGGGGGCCATGAAGGCGCTTGCCTCTTGCACATGACCAGTGGCATCCAATGACAGGCGATGCAGGCCCATAAAAATCTCTATTGCCAAGCTGTAAATTGTCTTCGAACAAAAAAGGAATTCGGGGCTGGCGCAAATCCCCTCGGTTTTGAGCATATGGCCGAGGTAGCACTACTTCTATTGCAAGTTATGTGCTTTATGTTGAAACTCCGAATACATTCTTCCTAGTGAGCACAATAATATTTTAGAAAATATCTTCCCTGATAAACGCACGCACACACACACACACACGCACACACACACACACACACACACACACACACACACACACACACACACACACACACACACACACACACACACACACACATGCAAATTGTATATCCGGAGATAAAATCTGGTCAGGATTTTAACTTTTAGCAAACAATTATGTCATTAAAAAATAACAATCAGAGGCTGTATTAATTTAGATATATTTTAAAAAAAGTATATTACTTAACATAGTCGGGTGAGAGATGCATGCTTATTTGCATGTTGCTAAAGATTATTCGTAAACAAAGTCTATATAGCCTATTGAAATTATGAAGCAAACTTTGAGTGCTACAGTGGCCGCAGAATATGGTTAAACGTTTATAGCTATTTGTTTGTAGCTATATGTAGGTGGTTTTATTATTTATAACGTTAATTATGTGGATTATTATTTATAGTTTCCTGACGGAACTGCTGCTCCTTGCGCGTTCATAGAAATGTGTCCGAATTTCTCATATTTTCAGTAGGTAATTGAGCCTACATTTTCAATTCATTCGCTGGGGAGGGTATGACCTGTTTCAAGAAACCAAATAATACGCACAGTACACATGTTAGGTTGTCCGTTTCTACTTCAGAAAAATATATATATAATCACACTCAAAATCTATCTGTATTTTTGGGGTTTGGCACTTGCAGGCCTGTCTAAATATGGATGTGCGGTATCAGCAAAAAATAAAAAGAAAGAAAGAAAAAGGCAATTTGGATGCCCGTGGTGTTTGGGAGTGGATTTAGTGACAGCCAACCTTGAGGGCTCAAGCAAAAGAACGTGTGTGAAAGAGGCGCGCGCTGATTTAGACGCCCATATTACCAACGCGCGATTTACAGTTGGACTAGTGTAGCAGGCCGGCCTCTCGCGGTGTCGTAAAGAGCTTCTGTCTTTTAAAGTTATAGTCTCCGTAAAATTTAGAGCGTTGGCCATGGCACGTAATTCCACCAGATTTCGTATGATAACTTGCAGCTCTCACCTATAAAGGGAAAAAAATCAGAGAGCCTACAAAGCCGATAGGACCGGGTATCATCACACCACACCTTGTCTCAGAAGAGAAAATGTCTTGCATGGTCCTGTATGTACTGAAAGCAGCCGACAAAAAGGACCTCTTAGGTACAATCACACTGTTATTTATGAATTGTTACTGTCAGAGGTGTCAAATATAATTGAAGGAGCTCTGATAGAGATTGTTATATGTGCGCGGCGCATTTGCGCGACCAAGGCCACTATCTGGAGCAAGTGAGCCAAATTACCATGTTCATGCACACCTCAAAACACGACAGAGGAAAGGACCGTGGCCGCATAGGTTGCGCCTTGTAGTTTTCGTTTTAACCTATGCGTATTGGTTTTGTAATGAGCCTGTGTTTTTCCGGGTTTTTTTTGGTTTGTTTTTACCTGTTTGGCTAATTTTTTAATTGGTTATTGGTTATGGATATATAATTGGTTACCCTTTTAGTCATAGATGACAGCTTATAAGGGATGATAATGGTAAGGGATCTAATGACGAATGCGGCATTCAGATGCATGTCCATTTGAATTCAATTTTATAGCAGGTTTCCCATTTAAAAAAATCTAATAAACTGAAAAGTGGGATGGTTTTATACTTAAACAACAGAAAAAGCATTAGTCATCATATAAGTAAATTGTAACCAATAAAGTAAACTAGTTGTAAGAGTCATCTAGTGTGTATGGGTGGGGATACTGGTAAAAAAAGTAATCGTTGGTATGTCTGATATAATTTCATTTTAGCCTACTATTATTTGTTTACCATTAACCAACCTATCCGTTCAATGAAGAAAAACAAAACAAAACAAAATGTTATATATCTATATCTTCATCTATACATATATCTATATCTTTACATGTTAGTTCTTATCTGGATAGTTCTTTAATACTAATAGTTCTTATCTGGATAGTTCTTTTAAACACTAGTGTGATTACTTCATAGCCGTAAATACACGAAAAAATCCCTCTTAAAATGCACTACCATTTTGTGCATTAGTTTGCGCAGAATTCATTTATTTTTCGCCAGTAATTTTTGCACTAGGCCTATACGTAGATTAGTTAACACTTGGTTTGTATTTGTATGCGCATGCTTCTACAAAAATAACGTTTTCAATCAGCACCCTGCACGCATATTTTTAAAGTACTATATTGCCCTCTAGCGGTAACCAGTTCCAGGATACCAGGATCTACTGAGTGATGCAGTTGTCCGCAAAGATTCTTTCTAAATATAGTTAAAATATTTTTGCTATCTGATTTGCCTGCAGCTCGCCATACAGTCTTTGAAGTTTTGAATACTGTATTAATACTAATCCTATCCATGAAATTACTTCAGATAACATTTCAAATGTCTTGTGACTGTATGAATGAATATTTTGGTAACATTTTTATCCCTTCTTATCACTAAGTAAACGCTCGTGAAAGCGATTTCTTAACTACTAGAAATGCGTGCTTTAATGAATTAAAACTTGAATTTTAGGCAACAGTCAAAGTGAAGTGTTGCAGCCCATGAGTGGAAATGCATTTGGTAAATAAACCTGACTTTTCTGTGTGCTTGAGTCGATATCTTTCAGTCTCACCGACAGACAATTTATCGACCAGACACCCCGTAGAAAAGTGTCTGCATTTTTGGTTGTCAGCAACAGACGCAAGCACCCAACTAACGTTTTCAAAGCAGAGTGCAATTACTGTCTTAGACCATAAAGTCATTTAGACCAGACGTCTAGTCTTCTCTATGGCTTTATTGGACCCAGTCTCTTCCTGCTTTAAAGTAATTCTAAAGTAAGGTTTGAAAATAAATTGGGGTTCTCTACAACACTTATTTCGCAATCATGCACGCGGTTTATTAGGCCTACCGATATCCTCTGAACATTTTTTAACATAAGAGCAACACACAAAGTGTGCAGTCCAAGCACCAACTGTGTTTATTTTGTTGAACAAATTTTCTCAACCTTAGAAATAATAATAATAATAATTAAAAAAAACAATACCAAATAAAAAATAAAAATAATAAAACAGCGTTCTATTCTGGTCCACAATCTTAGCTCTCTTAAACCTTTAAAATACGTCGAAGTGCAGTATTGTCAAAGGCAAATACGCGACGATGAACGTGTTGAATTGCAAATAAGCACCCAATATTTTTTCACATGTTCAATATATAGGTATACATAGATGCATTTATTATACATTGTAGTGTTAAAGGAATCTCTGTCCATAGCCAGCTCTCGAACTACTTCTACCTTCTGGATCTCGACTACTGAACTAATCCTCGACAACATATTTGATACTAAATTAATTATTAATCTTGCAACAACGTAGTAAGTCTCTAAAATTGCCTTCATATTTAGATTTATACCCAAATATTCCAACTAAATTAACACATGTTTGGTGTCAGCAAAGAGTAACGTGGCTTATTACTGCTCCATGAATACTGTTTCTCAATCAGTGTTCTGTACACTATTAAGATTTAACTGAGCGTACAGTAACAAACACAATCAAAATTGCATTTAACGTAACTAGTGTGTGTACTTTACCTGCGTGCACAACCTTCTGAATATTTGTTTATTTAGAATAACGTTCTAAATGTTAATTAACATTCTAGATACTAATGTTAGAATTAACAAATCATCATTATTTTAAGACTCTCTATACATCCAATGCAAAATAATCAGAATGTAAGATTGTGTTTTTCCATAAAATAATTTGACAAAGACACACAAAGAACATAAACCAATGAGGCTCTAACAACCTCGGTCTAAACGTAACATATTACTCATATACATAGAGGACACTTGGCGTGGCGCGCAGCTCGCAGTGTTATTCACTGAGGCTCCTGGCTACCCCTTTCTCTGTTCATCTTCTTCATTTTCATTCTTCTGTTTTGAAACCAGATCTTCACCTGCCTCTCTGTCAAATTCAGAATACGTGCAACTTCGTAACGGCGATCTCTCGTCAAATACATGTTATAAAGAAATTCCTTTTCCAGTTCCAGTGTTTGGTATTTTGTATATGGACATCGTTTCTTTCTCGTTGAACGTGCATGGATCCAGTTTGCTGCTGGGTTGCCTGTAATAGAATGAATAATCCAATAAATCCAAGCTAACAAAAGCAATAAACAACTGCACAAACTACATAAACAAAATTAGCTGCGCTGTGGAGTACATTTCTTATTGCATTTCTTTGTTTTTAATAAGAAATTCGCAATAGCTATAATTGATGGTGTGGATGCTATTATTAGAAAATTCTGTTTTAAATACTAGGTTTACGGCTTCATACATTTCCTTGGACCTGCGGTAAGACTTCAGACACTTTTATTGGTTAGTAAAACCTCCAGCTTTACACACCCTGCTCGTACAGTTCTGACAGTTGTAAATCACAGGGCAATTTCTTTTACTTACTTGGGTCAAGTTGTTGTTGTTGATGTTTCTCGTCTTTGGGCTCGCTTTGGTTGGAAATGTCGTTATCAGCGGTATCTTTGGTAGCTTTCTGTACACACTCGGCCAGGGCGCTACAGCTGTAGTCTGGGGCCGCTGGAGTGTCAGGGCCGAACGCAGAGCTCTCAGTCCTTTTCGGCGGTAAAGTTTCCGCCTTTGTGCCGCACTGACGACTACTCGAATGGAAGCCGGAAAAGGAGATGTGGCTCGATATCGGATCTACCCAGGAACGCACGTATCTGTTATCTGCACATGCGATGTGGGACTGGTGCACGTACGGATGGTAAATTCCGGACACCGTAGCCGTGGACGGCGGATGAACGGAGGACCAGGACGTGGGGAACACGGCTGTCTTGGGAGCAAAGCTACAGGAGGAAAAATCCGCATTTTCCCCTACACCTGACGGCCTAGCTGCCGCCGAGTGCGAACTCTGGACATAACGCGCTCCGTACACGTCCTCCGCCTCGTGTCCGATTATAGAGTCCACATAATAGTTGCTCAGAGTTGAACTGGTCGACATTTTTGGATCCCCCTCGTAGTCATATAAAAGGTTACACTGTTACGGAAACCTTGCCTCCGAACAATCATAGTATTTTTGCTGGCTTCATCTTCAGTGATTGGTTACATGAATCACGTGATCATATTTACCAATACAGAGAGTAAATCAATCCGCTGATAACGGTATGGATCATATTGCTTTTTAACTAAACATTAAGAGATATACATATACACAAAATTTATTTTCTAGAATTGATATAGCTGTATATTTTGTTATGCAGCAATATTTGTTTTAATCCACTGCTAAAATGAAGGAGGCCCCGGACTATTTTTTTACCTAGCCGGATAAAAATGCACATTTATTCCACGATCTCCTCTCAAAGTTTATGCCTGCACGCCAAATTACACCAGCTGAGTGTAAAATCTTACAAGATCTCGTCATGAGATATATCCTATTCTCCAGTCTTGTAAAGTGGGTTATTTAATAGTGTACTGAGTTTTAAGCCCTCGTAAAATAAATGCAATAACATGCTGTAAAACAACATACCACGTTTCCTAGCGGATTCTCATATTTTACACACTGTCTATGTTTCTTCTATATGTTGAAAACTTATATTTCTAAAATCTCGTAAGTTGTACAGAGAACCTAGTATCTGTATGTCTATTGTATTTATTAAGAAGAAAGTCATAATGTGTTTATGTCTATCAATAAAAATCTTTATGAGGTGCTTTTGGATATGCATTAATGTGCCCTTAATAAAACGGACACTTCGCATTACAAAGTAAAATATGTGTCTATGACTGCATTTAATGGAACACAAATAATTAAACTTCGATCTGTCATCACTCCGCGCATGATATGCGTTTTGATCTCCATTCAGAATTCTCGCAAGATGGTAAATATAAGGCTATCCTACTTTAGTTCACTTATAATTAATCTGTCAACACTTTATTTGCCAATAATGTTTTTATTATCCTATTTTTTTATCTAGAAATATATTAATTAGGCATATTTGGCATTTTTCAGAGGATCTGTCTACCTTTGAAAGAAGTTCAAGTAATAACACATCGAACATACATGTTATATGTGATTTTGAATAACTGCTGTCTTATTTAAAGATAATATGTAGACTACGAGTATTCGGTCAATTCAGTTTTTAAAATTTTTAAAGCAAATTTAACTGCGTATTGTATTGGACTTGAAAGTGCTTTTTTATTGAATGCAAATTCTTATGTAATCGGCTCGCTGACTATTTATAAAATTTATTATATACTACGAAATACCAACATATTAATTATAATATTTTTTCATTTTATTTTGATAGACACGAACAACATTTCATTGTATTTGTTGTGTTGACCTTAACGTATTATTCTAAACCGTTTAAAGGCCTAGTGATTATTTTAAGCAGAATATTTGTATAACTCGGCAGTATTAGGTATTACCGTAGCTTAACCCTAACCGCTAAAATTTGTAACATTTTTAAAGGAGCTATAACAATATCAGAAATTATAATTACTTACCAATTTACATATATAAGAAAGACCAGGAAGACGCTATATTCGTGCTATATTTTCATTTAATGGCTTGGGGTTTGTGTGTGTGTGTGTGTGTGTGTGTGTGTGTGTGTGTGTGTGTGTGTGTGTGTGTGTGTGTGTGTGTGTGTGTGTGTGGGAGGGAAAACCCGGCTTCATGATGTGAATCGATTCACAAACTCATCCTTCCTACTCAAAAGACTGAACATGACACTTTGTAGGAGTTGATAAAGTATTCTGTGGGAGACTTTATGTTTTTTTTTAGACCTGTTTTGTAAATTATGGAGCAATGTGTTGAGGACTGAATGAAAAACGGAAAAAAGAAAAAAGAAAACGGCCATGTTTTTAAATTATTTATTTATTCTTATTTGTATCATTTAAAATGTGGAAAAAATGTGTATGTGAAGGGTGCGTTTACTTTTAAAAATGTAACATTAAAAATGTCTATTCACATCAGAACAAGTGTTTGGAGCTTCTTTTGCATCTTCTACACATCGGGTGGTTTTTTTTTTGTTGTTTTGTTTCGTTTTGTTTTTTGAAAATATCATAGCGAGTATTAGTTAACTATGGCACAGGAATCTTACGAAAGAAAGAAAGAAAGGAAAAAAATGGAAGCTTAAAGGTGAAAACGGACCGAAATGCTACATTACAAAAGCCGATTTCAAAGAAAGTCTACTAAAAACCTGAGAAATCTCGAAACGAAAGCAAGACGAATCCTTTTCAGAAGCGCGGTATAAAGTATCAGAAGGCAGTACAAGATAGACTTTTGACAACGACAGCCCGGCCCATCCCGAAAGCTTCACATTTTCTACTTTCATATACAATATGTTCAATTTAAAATATTTCTTTTTCTACAAAAACATGTACATTCCTGCTGCTGCATTTTATGGTGAAACCCATAATACACTGATGAACCCTGTGTCACACTGTGATCCCAATTACTATTTTTCTGTTTGTGACGTAAGCTGGATGAGTCTGACGAGTGGACGGGTCTCGCCGGAGTCCCACGGCCATGACTCATCCGCGACACCTCGATATACAACACTTCCCTTTCGAGTGTGGTCTTCATTGTTGAAGGAGTTGAGAAGAACCTGCAAAAACGGACTAGATCCAGCTAAAACGCAGGCGGGATCGCGACGATCCGGTCGGCTCAATAAGAATAGACGTTATGAAAAATATCCATGCAAATGTTTTGACAAGAGGACGTTTTCACCAGAACAAATGACGAGGATTCTTGTAACGGGGAAATTCCTTGAAACGACTACAAAGCCAACGTTCTCATGTGGCGGACCGGGAAAACCCTTCGCAGGATCAAATGTTAACGTTCCTCACAACCAGAAGTAATAAAACCGCTAGTCTGGTTACCAGCAAAATTGAAAATTCTGGACATTTTACATTCAGTATCTGGTTACAAACTGAACCGATGAGGTTTATATCTGCTCGCTACGGCACATAGCTATCCAACAACTTGAAATCCTACTAGATAGAAAGACAAAAACCTACATTTTTGCTGCTACTGAGATTAACGATAAACATAAACATGTTCTACCCTGTCTGGGGAACGATATATATATTTTTTCCGTTTTGGCTAAGAAAACAAGTCTTCTGTTTCGTCGTAGCACAGAGTTAACAATAGTAAACAATACATCTGAACCATAAATATTAGCACCTCTGGCTAATCACACATCGCTAGCAAGGTTTTCGACATCTTTGCATGAAGGTAGCCTAGGCAAAAGTAAATACAAACATCGCCACTTTGTTTCGGTGAAAAATATTTACATTTTTGAAGTGTTGACACCGAGGTGTGCTACATCCGATGGGTTTTCCCGTTCCGCCACACAGACGCGCCGTCACCTACTCTCATGTCCTCTGACAGCTAAACAGTTTTAAGACCCAAAAAAATAAACGCCAGAGGATTTACCAAGACTGGGGCAGGGAGACAATATACATTGACCAAAAAAAACAAACAAACAAAAAAAACACGTCTTGGAAACATCGGGCTGCTTTCACAAAAACATCCTGACGTCTGTGAGAACTGATCTGGTAGTATTTAAACGAATTGCTGGTTCACGTGGTTTGGTTTCTAGATCAATGGTTTTCCAGCATGAGACCTGCAGTAAGGGAGAGAAAAAAAAAGAAAAAAAAAAATGTCGCTAAACATCTTCATTTCATTTTTTTGGTTCCTGTATCGACGGAGCTGGTCTGCTAGGATATATAAAAAAAATGTTGCATTTTACTAAATACTGGTATCAGGCTAGACGTTTCTCTTTCAGCCAAAACCCCCCGGCTGAGGCTGTATAGATTTGGAGAGCGCTTCTGGTGTTTCTCATCCATCTTGTGAACGACTGAAAATGACAAAATGTTGTCGTGAACGCAGCCTCATGCTTCGGAAAAAACGAAATTTAGGGAGATTACAATGACATTAGAACCATCATATTCATCTTTTTATCCACCTTCTCGGGTGGAAATGTGACTTACAATTCATAATAAAAATACAATTCATTTAGATGCATATTAAGCAAATCATCTACAACTGGTTTAGATAACGTTACTTCAAAATACATATATTTGATTTCTGTATTATATGACGTATACTGGGATTTGGTAAGCTGTGTTCGAGGTTGGCGATGGGGCTGATTTATTATCAGTTACCCCATGCTAGACACTGAAAAGTATAAATACAAGCACACAAAACGGCGATCGTATCTCTCTCTCTCTCTCTCTCTCTCTCTCACACACACACACACACACACACACACAAACAACAGAGATGAAATGATTTGCAGTGCCGTTTGGTTTTCACAGGAATGGACTGCGTCTGTTTTGCAGACAGGAGGTAGGGAGGAGAAATGTGTTCACCATGTTACAACATCACACCAATTCTCCACACACCAATGCAATAATCATAGCAAATATTGACATCTTTGGGGGAAAAAAGAAACTGTTTAGAATGAAACCTTTCTTGCGGATCTGAACCGGTTGAAACGAAGAAAAGAAAAGAAAAAAAAAACCAGACAACAATGAGAGAGCGTGGAACATAAACAGGAACAAAATGACAGGAAGATGCACATATGTATGCTATATACGTTTTTTTAGCTATGCTGCTTGCGCCTGATACACTCGTAGCAGAGGCACGCACTGAGAATGAGCTGATAATATCAGTTCAGCGGCGGTTCTGTGGGGTAGACGAGGACTGCCTGTAGACCTGTACGTGATAAAATAACCAGTATGTGTAGATCTACGGAGTCCATTTCTGAGTCACTTGTCGCTCAGAGCGCTCTCTCTCTCTCTCTCTCTCTCTCTCTCTCTCTCTCTCTCTCAGTGGCAGGTAGTGTGTGTGAGACTGTTTTTATTGCTGCCCGGATCTCTTGCTGTTTCCATCCCGGAGTTTACTCCCGACACGAGTCTGCTGTCCGTCATTCCGTGTTGTCTGTCTGCGGCTTTGTTTGGTGGTTCGGAGGGATGAAAAGCAGTGTGCGTCCGTGACTCCGCCTTGTTTAGCTCTGTCCAGCGCTGTGCTTCATCCAGTATTTTAAACCTAATTCAGTACTGCTGAGCTTAAAACAATACTGAGTCTAATCGAGTACTGTAAACCTGACCAGTACTGTAGCTATAAGCCTGCGTTTAATCCTGTTACTGTGTGTGTGTGTGTGTGTGTGTGTGGGTGTGTGGGTGTTTGCTCCTCACTGTTTGCCCTGTTTGAGTCTCTCGATGTGGTAGCAGAGTTTGAGGGCGGGGCCGAGTTTTAGGCCCATGTACTTCATCACCATGTCGCTCCTCAGAAGCATCAGGGCTTTACCGTCAATCTCCTACACACACACACACACACACACACACACACACAGAGTTACTCAAGAGAATATTACTGCAGAACGTTATCAACATGCACACATGCTTTGCTTTTGTAACCCATGTGACCACAAAACTCATTCAAACATGAAGGTTTACAAGCACCACTAACCACCACTACGCACGACACTGCTTCTTTTTAGCACTTTTATAGTTCCATTTACAGCCTGGTGAATTTTTTAAAAGGACGACAGACTGTAATTTTCACACATTATCATGCTTTACTGCCTGCTGCCCGTCACTTGCACCTTCCTCACTAACAAACAGGTGCATTTTTTTTTTTATTTATTTTTTTTTTTTTAAACAAACCGTGACCTTGGAACCAGGGCTGAGTGAAAATGCTGATCTATCAGTGTCATGATAAATGATGTCATAATACATTATTCTGAGATATCGCAGGTATCGATACGCTGACGTTAAAACTTCACATATACAGTGGTATGTTCGTGAACAATGGATTTATCTCATAGTCAGAATCTTATCAAAGTGAACGCAGCATAAAGCAAACTG
The DNA here is from genome assembly GCA_030014255.1 of Parauchenoglanis ngamensis. Classification (NCBI taxonomy): domain Eukaryota; kingdom Metazoa; phylum Chordata; class Actinopteri; order Siluriformes; family Auchenoglanididae; genus Parauchenoglanis; species Parauchenoglanis ngamensis. The sequence continues at coordinate 18,630,260 of JAQMYM010000015.1, forward strand.
GCAGTCCATCTTACACCAACCCATGTGTTGTGATACTAGTGCTAAGCTGAACATTATAAAGACACCATACAGAAGAGTGAAACGCAGCCTGATGCGGCCTCAGGGTCAGGGTGTGTGAGAGAAAGCAAGACGGAGAGAATAAACGTGTGTGTGTGTGTGTGTGTAGGATGCAGACGTGATGTTGTCCAGAGACCGACTCTGTTTTAAGAGGACGCTGCCAGGTGAAGTCTAAACACTGATGACGCATGTCCTTGCTCAGCAGGCATGCCTTTCTTCTATCTGTCGCGCTCTGTTTGTCTTTGTGTCTCTATAAGCAGCGGGGCTGCAGAACTAACGTCACCGTCGGAATACTTTCTGAGTTCTCCTACAATGTGTTTAATGTTAAAGATCCTATTAAAGTTCTACTTTTGTGCCTATTAAAATCGACTTTTGTACTTTTGTACTTTTTATTCTTGCAATAATTCTGTTCAAAATATTTAGAGAGGTTTGTGTCCTAAAAGTGATTCACTTTGTGTTAGTCTTTGGCTGAATCCCAGACCGAAATACTGAAAGAGATACATAATTATTGTTACACCCAATGTAATAATTAATAATCAATGAATGAGAAGGCATTTGGGAAATACATTCTTTGTGTTGGGGGTTAAAATTAAATAATAAAATAAAATAAAAAAAAACAGTGACAAAAAGAAAACATCACTGAAGGCAATTAACAAAAAAAAAACAAACTAAAATATATGATTAAGGTTTTATTTCTCTCATGATTTATCTGCATTATAAGCTCATGCAATACTCTAATGCATTACATGGACTAAATGTTTGGGTACTAAGGGAGAGTCATAAAGAAAGAGAGTGAGAGTGAGAGTGAGAGAGAAGTTGTTCATTAAAGACTTGCATGCTTTCTGAACAGTTCAGCATGAGGCGCCAAAGCCGTCGGGTCTGCGTCTCGAACAAACTGCATCACTTCCTCTATAGACCAGGACGAAGGGCTTCTACCGCTGGGAATTCTGGGAGTCTCGCACTCTGCTGCTGCTGCATCTGGACCTGTAGTGGAGCTGGCAGCTAGAGAGAGAGAGAGCGAGAGCGAGAGAGAGTATACCTGAATATAGTTCTATGAGAAATTTGTTTAATGTCACCACCATACCTAATCAATTAGGCGCTTATCTTTAAAGCTTGAGCAACACACGGCTAAAATATCACCTGCAGCCTGTACCGTAACACACTGCTATCATATGCGAACACACACACACACACACACGCACACAGTGGACGTTTTGGTTGAAACCCGGCTCCTCCAGGGGACACAAGCTGAGAGGACGTTTGATCTGCAGCAAAGCTAATGAGATTATTCTAATGCACTCACTCCTGCCTTGCATGAACCTTTTATGTGTGTGTGTGTGTGTGTGTGTGTGTGTGTGTGTGTGTGTGTGTGTGATGCGTCTTGCGGATCTGAAGCTGCTGCATATTTAAGCCCGGGAATTTACCTTACTTAAAAGGTAACCCATATGCACGGAAGCTTTTCGTTTGAAACTGTGATTGCCTGCGGAATTGCAGAATTCAAAACAGTGTCAGTTACTTCTTTCTTACACACACACACACTCACACACACACACGCACACGTCTAAGGTTGATGTTCTTATTCTGACGGCCACTTTAACAATCATATTTTAGAAAATCACTGATCTAATCCATAGCATGAGCCTCGATATGGTTGCGAAAATGTGTCAGAAACAATGAAGTGGGCGTGGTCTCTGTGCCTGTCAGTCTTCGTGAAGGAGGCGTGGCTTAGACGGCGCTTATAGTTGTAATTCATTAGTTATAATGTGGATTCTGGCCTGCGTGCATTAAGCTATAAACGCACCTTCTACTCTTCTGTGGGTGCGAGTGGGGGGGTTGGAGGCGTGGCGGCGCAAGGGCTGGCCGTTGCCATGGTAGTATGGACTGCTGGGTTGGGACTGGTATTCGGAGGTGCTTCGTAGCGTCTGTGGGCGGGGTGTCATGGAGTTGGAGGCGGAGTCCATGAAGCGTTGCTCCTTCAATAAACCATTTTCTTCTGGAGGCAGAGTCTCAGCTACACACACACACACACACACACACACACACAACACATACCATGGAGGTTTTTTTTTAATATATTATATAGTGTATAACTACTATTATAATCACAGACACACCTTACTCACAGAAATTATTCTACTCAGGAATATGCAAACAGTTACAGCAACATAATCACGCACGCTCTTTATGCAGTACCTTCAGAAGGGTGTGTATCCGTGTGGAGGATCTTGGGGGAGAGGGGGGCGGAGTAGGGCGGAGAGTCTCGAGAGATTCGCTTTACTCCTCTGTTTAGTGCCGGAGCCTCTGACATCTCCTCTTTCACTGCACATGATGAAGCAAACACATCCCGGTTAGAGTAATACATAACAGATTTGTGTATTTGCAGATCTGTGCATGTGTGTGTGTGTATGTGTGTGGTGAGGCAGCTAATAAGCCATACGCAGCGTACGCACCTGACTTGCTCCTGTCGTAGCTGCTGTAGGGGCTGAACGGCTGGCTGCTGAACAGGTTATCACACTGCAGGTGTCGACACACTTTCTCCAGGAAACGCAGAACGAACACGGCGCTGGATGCTGACGGTAGCTTCACCATCCGTGTCCCTCCGTCCATCCGTACTGAAAGAGGAGGGAGGCAGAAACGCCGGAATTCAACACGCTATTCAATACGAGTTTGACTGTGTATGATTTAGTTTACATAATCAGTGACTAAACCTCCGGTATCGCTACATGCCACGACTGAGACAGAAACATCTGGGACTATCGTTTGCTCACCACTGTTTCACAGAAAACTCTTTCATGACTTAATGCGATACACTTGTTTCAGCCAAGGGACTAAAATCATGTGCTGGAAATCTCCGTGTGTCAAACAGTGTTTGTGGGGCTGTGCATCAGCTTGCAAGCTTCAAGATCCAGAAAAGTGCAAAGAATACGACATAGCTTTTCCATACAAGGTTTTGATGACGCTTTGCTGAAAAATCCCAATCAGACGATGTATATAATCTAATCTAATAATATCTTTATGTGACAGAAAACATTTAATTCATGCATGATGGGTCAGATTTACTAGGCCAACAAGCACAGCAGCACATAAGGGTTTATTCTACTTAACACTTAAATCCTGTCATATCAAGCTCTGCACAGAAGGTGATGTTTGAGGAGTCAAAAAACCTGAGTCTGAGTACCTCGCACCACCTCTCCCCCATCTGGCTGATTCTGCAGGCATCCCAGCAGCACTTTGGGCTGATAGGCGCAGTCCAAGCACGCCTGTACCGTCTGCTGCAGCACCAGGTTCACCGCCTCGGGTCCGAAGTGATCGGGTAGCCGCTGCACCTGCTTACGGTCCAGGTGAGGGCCGCAGTTCCCGTGCTTATTCACGTACACGCACACTGAGAGATGAACGCAGATAGACAGGAGTGAACTTGCGGATCGTTTCAAAACATGAGCGAATAGTCACATGCCGAAAGGTCGAAAGTAAATTCTTAAAATGTGCCGAATAAGGGGATTAAAACATAACATGTGCTGTTAATAGAAAATAAGCTTCAGGGTAGTAATGCATCACACCGCTGTCTTAATTTATTGCTTTCCATTACAGCACGCCCCGAAGTGTTTTATTCCTCGTTTCATTTTACACACTCCGTTTACGGTTAAGCATACCACCGCTTCCTTTTCTTTCTCAAAAGCAAATTTATGTCTTGGTAGTTTTGTGCTCGATGACATTTTAATCCTAAAATAACCGACCTGTCTAAGCACAGAGATAATATAGATTAGATTACCTCGTAGTGAGCTGTGTGTGTGTGTGTGCGCGCTTTGGTTTCACTGAGACGGCTGTGTGCTCAGGCTTTACCTGTGGACACCACGGAGGATGGAGAGCTCAGTGGAGACAGGCCGTCTCTGGACATCGGCAGTCTGGAGTCTGAACCTGCTGGTGCTGACATGGAGCTCTGCAGGAGTTTGGGTTTCCTCTGACACACACACACATAATATATAAAGACTGAGTATATCTGCTTTGGACAATCGATTTACAGAATGACTGTGGGCGAGAAACAGGACACGCCCATCACACACACATTGACTTTTTGGATGTGAATAAACAGATTATAAAACATGCTATTTCACAAAGAAAGACAGTTTTTTTTATTGATGAGCTCTTCACTATCAGCATGTCAGTAAGATTTCAGTATTATCACTTCAAGAGGCAGGTGAAGAAGCGTTGTGGTATAAGAGAAATAAAACACCGCTGAACATGCGCATGTGGTAACATCACACCACAACGACGTTGATTGTTTCCCTACAGCAGAATGCCCCGCTGGATTAAAACTACAACCTCTGTTACAGACCTTGCTGCCCGGTTTGGGTCCTCTCTTCTTGTGCGGGCGTGGGACGAGCTGCGGGGCGGGTTCCGGCGGCGTGGTACTCATCTGAGCCCCTGGACTCTGAGCGCCTGACGATGCCGCCAGGGCCTTGAGCAGGGCAATGGTCTCGCTTTTGGGTCGCCGGCCCCTCACGCCCTTCCGCACGGGCAGCGGGGGCAGCGGCGTCGGCAAGCGGTACGAAGACTGCATGGAGCGCCGCGTCTGCTTGGACGGCGAAGAAGAAAAGGAGGAGGAAGTGGAAGACGAGGGGGCAGACAGCGGCTTCGGGAGGGTGACTGCATAGAGAGAGAATGAAAAGTCTGGTTAGAATGTCGAGCACTGATCATTTTTAACCGGTAAACAATAAATACGCTAGGTATGGTAGCAATGCCATTGTAAGATTCTACTAAGAACGTGTCTACTCCTTTGAAAAAAGCCAGGACATATGGGAAAAGGTGGGCACGTGGGATTTCAGTCATGTATTTACAGCAGTTATTCACCAGCAAACAAATCCGTCTAAATGTAAAACGTACCACAACAATCGTGTTTTTATCTCTCATTAGCTGCTATTCACGAATGCACGCCGAGCACATTCTGCAGCTTAAAGTTTGCGGTTACCGCAACATCCTTTAATAATTTACATGTCGGACATGATGGCTTTAAGCTGTTGCTGACTTCATGACATCACTACGAGTTCACACGAAACGCTCCCTGATTCACGTCTGCTTTAAACAGAAAAATGTGAACTCAGCGGTAGGGGTGGGCGACATGACAAAACTATCATATCACCAAACTTGAGAGTAAACAGAAAAAATGGGAAAGTCGGTTTAACAACCAGGAAAAGAAAGAAAGAAGAAAAAAAAAAACCTTCTCATTCACAAGCATTTCACAGCACACACTAATGCTGTAACTACAGCGTGCTGTTCGTTCCGAGGTCGTTCTCACCACCTGCTGCACCACGCACATCGCCCAGGTGAGATCTGCAGGAGGATTTGTGGACTGATTCACACACACGGATAACAGATAATCTCGTGCTAGGACAGTACGTGCGGGCGATATGGCAGAAACAGAGCGGAGTCGGTTTCTACGGATGCCTTTTTAATCGAATACCTATGAAAACTATATTCATACACTCAAAAGGGGAGTAAAACAAGATTTTTGCAATTTTAAAGATTAAGTAAAAAAACTATCTCAAACTGTATCGTCACAATTTATCAAGACGTCACTATTACATCATCATATCGCCTAGCGCGCGGTCAGCTTGTGGTGAAAATAAAGACGCTAACTGGACACGGGAAATATCTCTTACGTGCGACGCGAGGACAGAATTCTGCACCTTGCTGCTGTTTCGGTGTCACGTATCCGAACATGATGACATTAGAAAGAGGATAACGAGAATAAAGGCGTTCACTTTGCTTCGACTTTCCGAATCCAGCTATTTATCATGCGTTATTGCTTAAGCCTCGGCGATTAGGTTTCTAGGCAACCAAAACCGTAGCTTTCGTCTAGCGAATGCATTTCGGCTAGCTGGTCTACGTTGATATTATATTGTCACGTCCCCCAGCCCGGTTATAATCGAGTTGACCAAAATCGCTCTATTAATCTATGTAGTTGAATCCGAATCAACCAAGCAAGAAAGATTTTGTTCGTTTAAAAATAACTTGTTTGGCTGCAGGGATGAGAATGTTTCAAGGAATAGATGAGAAACTAAAACTCGAGCAACTAATGATGACAAATAGAGCAGTAATGAAGACAAACAGTGGACGAAAGGAAGGAAATGAGTGAAAAATCCAACACGAATGCATCCTCCTAAAGGTCACAGTATGCTAAATACGCTGCACATACAAAAGAAGACTGAGGACAGAGTAAAGCTGGTTCCTTCTGTGTGTGGGCATGTGCTGAAGTGTGTGTGTGTGTGTGTGTGCGCACCCTAAATAACTCTCGTATGACTAAATTGGAGGGCAGTGTGAGCGAGCGAGATTAAAAAGAGGGGAAAAGCCAGGAACGATCTGCCAAAGTCCCGTTGGTGCTGCTGGGGCGACATATGGGAATGATCACCGGTCCGCTGCTTCATTTCCCCATGACCCTCTTCCCTCGGGGTGGGGGGAGAAACGGCCGTGTGGTGAATCTGTGGCCTGGCCACGACAGCTGCGTGTGTGTGTGTGTGTGTGTGTGTGTGTAATGAAACAAACAAAATAATTTGAAAATGATGAAGGCAAGACTAGAGAAAGGGATAAAAGATGGGGTGAAGGAAAAGGGGGAAAAAACCCCAGCACACAGAGAGAGGGAGAAATAAATGAGCGCGCTTGCGGGGGGATTAATTCGGTTCAAGCCGCAATAATAAATGAATACGTTTTAAAAAACGCAAATCAAGAGGGTGAGTCAAATGAAAACCTTAAAAAAAAAAATTTTTCAAGGGGACTCGGGACTCTCGTTAAGCGCTGGAGCACTCGCGCTGAACAAGACGGAGATTATAATCATGGAATATATTTACATATTTATTACGTTTTACGCGCTCTTATAAGCAGGTTCTTTAGCTTCCCGGAACCCTTTCTACAGGAGAATCGCTCGACTGTACTGGAGAACCCTTAAGGGCTGGGATTCTGTTTTCAGCTCTACACGGAGGTGCTCTGTGGGAAATATATACACGCAATATATATATATATATCTCACCATATACAGGTTTTCTAACAAACTGGCAGCAAAGCAAGGCAAAAAGGGAACAAAAACGGTGAAAAGCTGAATTTACTAAATATGTAAAGAAAATTAATTCTTTTTAATATTTCTCGGTGAGTCAATTCTTTTCTTTTTAAAACTATTTTTCTAATGAGAAGGAAAAAATAGAATTCCTATAAAAAGAGTTAAGTCAAATCAACTGCTTCCAAAGTTTTTTGAAAATGTCGGTGTTCAGTGTTTTAAAAACACATCATGTTCATTGATGTTACCGTGATGATGACGACACATCATCGAGTTGCCCAGCTCTAGTGTATCATCATTATTTATTTATTGGAGCTTTTTACTCCTGATCTTTCCATTTAAGCATTTCAATGTGATTTGAGACACTTTTTTTAAACACTTGCTCTTAAGTATGTGAGAAACAAAAGGTTTACTTCAAATAACCAGCCAACTGTACTTATAAATAAATAAATAAATAAATAAATAAATAAATGAGAACAATTTTACAGAGTGGCTCCGTCATGCTGTAAGGGTTGGGGGGCATTTATTTATTCTTCCAGGCTTGGCTTGGCTCCGATCACCTTTCTCTCCTGATGGGCGTGGTCTCTTCCAGGATGACCCCGCCCCCTTCCACAGAGCAAGAGTGCGCGCTGAATAAGTCGATGACGATTCAATACGGATTTCAACACAGAAGTCGAAAGTTACGTAATTCTGGGAACCACTTCTAAGGTCGAATGCAACACTTCGTCATCTCAACTTAAAGAGAGCGATGCAGCGGCGCTTTAGTCCTTTAGGCTCTCACCTCCTCATGTCTACACTCTGCTCAACATTCATGCTAATCGTGTTCATCGTCTCGTAGATCTCTAACTAACCAAGCCAACTCTCTTCTGTAACTCCGCACTGCATTGCATTCTGGGACTTCGAGTCCAACCTTTGCACCAACCTCTACGCTAAATGGACACTGAGAAAGGAAGCGGTCGCTCGTTTGTTTTTAAGAGCTAAATGTGAAAGCTTTTGAGATCGAATCAATTCACATGTTTTCTCTTATTAATCTTTCAGTGCTTCTAGCAATGGTCGCAGTCAACAAACGTCACAAATGTAGTGAACGTCGAGACCGTTCCCCAGAGGGCGCACGTGCATTTAGCAACGAGCTAACCTAGTTTTAGTGTACTGCGTGGCATGCGGCGGCGGTTGATAATGTGGTAAATATATCAACGTTTATTTATTTATTTATTTACGCTCATTATTGTCAATGATGGATCCGATCTAACAGATGCCGATGTATGATGTCGAAGGTAAACGCGCATTGCGTCGTGAATGCGATACAAATGGTTCCGTCGGTGTTCAGAAATGTAGATTTTCGGCCAAAAATATTCAGCACCGGGACCAAAGATCTAAAAAAATTATTCCGCACTGAAAGAGTTAAACGCCCCAGCAAACACAATGTCCCCTTGTGACGTCAGAGAGGGACCTAAACGCTGACTTCCCAGGGCACTAACAAAAACACAGCACAGGCTAACAGATTCGTACCGGAATTGCTAAGTTCATCAGAAATATTTCTATATAAACATATTTAATGTGTCTCAGGGTGGAATTTTCCTTTAAAGCAGAACTTATGTTAGATAAATAACACATCCATATTGTACAATGAATTTCTCAAAGGGAATGCAAAGGGAAATAAAATCAGTTCCAAGAGGGCACAGGTGGATTACTCGTGAAATAGCTGTAAATCTTTTACACACGCGCGCGCGCACACACACACACACACACACACACACTGTCCGGTTCAGCGGAAGACGGAACAAAAGCTGAGGAGACTCACCGCAGAGACACGCGCCAAAAACAACAGGTTTAAACCGGAACCTCGCCGCACGTGACAACAAAGAGGACGTCGGTCCCACCTGGACGAAATGAATTAGATGTAATGGCTACCGGCCAACCTGCTTCCCGGTTACCCGGCGTCCGTACAGAGAGAGAGAGAGAGAGAGACAGAGAGAGAGAGAAGGAGGCGCGAGCGCCGGAGCCTGAGGGAATGATAACGAGGCGCGTGGGCGGTTGGGAGCGGAGGCGGGAAATCCGCGAGCTGCGCGCGACACGTGCAGGTGCTTGTGTCTGAGGTAAACAGCTCTGCTGTTGCTAACGAGTTAGCTTCATCATTTTAACATTTACACCACAATGTTTGTTCACAAAACACTCATGGGTTCAAAACAAAATAAAACGAAACCGAGCTTTCTCGTTCACTCCGGTAAATTTCCTTAATCATCATATAATCCTTTTCCATTTATCACCAATAAATCTAGGTATTTATTTTTTATAAACTCTAATTACCTCAGGATCATTAAATGTAATTGGTTTATAGTATAGCATGATGTAATATATTTTTTTTATAACTAACAAACACATACAGGCTACAGAATGAATTAAAAATAATACTTGACTTTTAATCTTTATAAACAGTTTTTTTACTACATTTTATATATCAGACCATACACAAACAAACAAACAAACGAACAAAATCCTTGTATTTTCTAAAAATTAAAAGTTTGTATGAAAGTAATTGCCATTTAAAAAGAAAAAAACATAATACAATATAATATAATATAACAATATATGAAAATAATACTGGCTTTGAAACTTTATGTACAAAAGTGTCTTTTATTTTACTACATTTAATTAGGTTTAGAGTGCTCTTATATGTGTATAAAATCTATATAACAATTTATAATTGATAATATAGAATTAAAAAACTTTTTTATAATAAACTTTTCATAACACTTTACTGATAAAATCTTATTCTCTCTCTCTCAAATGTTCTCCATGTTCTCATCACCACTTTATTTTTGTGGACATTTTTATATCAGTTCATATCCTTGTGATGCGTGATCGGACAACACTGCGTTAAACGCTGAAGAATCGGTTAAAGGAAAGAGAGAAAGACAAGCGGGTTGAACAGCGGAGATGGTATGACACCGCCATACTTTTTCTTTTCCTCTACCGATAATGATGCTGAAATGAGCTGATAATGCTATCTATCCAATGTTTTTTTTTTTCTTTAAAAACTACTTCGCTTTAAAGTGTTTCTTAAACTGAAGCACTGGAAAAAGACACACGTAGATCAAAACTCAGCTGACGTACACAAATCCTCAGCCTTTTTGTTCGGTTCAACTTTTATCGCAAACACAATGAAGTCTCCTTCCATTCTTCTTTGCTTTCTCCGTTATCTGAGCCACCATTTTTGGCTGGGTATGTCATCGGTGCGATTCCTATTAAACAGAAATCTCTGCCAGAAACGTAGACGTTTACAATTATCCGCTGAAGCATGAAAAAAGCAATTCTTTAATATATTTTTTCAAGGCCTGCGTTTTTTCCCCTCCGCAAAATTCCGGTCAAGGCCAAACAGCCCTCCTGAAAGCTGGAGATTTTCCTCTTCGTCTGTGTCGCAGCAGACCGTAAAACGGTGCTTAATGTGAGTTACAGCTGCCGTGATGTGCTTCAGCTCCGTCTGTACACACACTCACTGAGGAGACTCATATATCCTGTCAAACACACGTCCCCTCCTCCTCCTCCACTTTCCCCACCCTTTTTTACTTTACTGTTTGATTTTCCTCAAAAAGCCAATTTGCAGTTCCTCAATTTCACTTCCTCTGTGCTTTACACACACACACGCACACACACACTTCATTAAAAGCAGCAGTTCTGTATCAACACCACACCAAGCTCGGATCAGAAATGTGTGAAAACCCTTCACAAGATCAAATGTGGACATTTTGTATTATATATTTCTGAAAACAACACACTTTAGTGAACAGAAATATGTTTCTCATTTTGAAGTAAAAAAAAAAAAAAAAAGAAAAGGAGAGAATAGCACTTAAAGCTGGAAGCTGTGCCACCTACTTCTACATATTATATACAAGATATAATAACTCATTACTGACAAATGTTTAAGAAGTCAGACCGTTAGTCTCGGTCTGATCGCCTGAAGTAAAAGTCACTCACGCTGTTTAATCACGAGCCTAAAAAAAGGGATCTTTTTTGACGCTAACATTGTTCACGTGGAAATAATCACGCAGTTCTGTTTCTAAATCTCTTGTTGCTAATGTCGATTTATAACATTTACAAAAAGTGTTGTCTACTGTAGTCTTTTTTTGGGTCTTCCTGTTTTCTTTTTTGTCTTTGTTTCTCTTTTCTATTCAGCCCAAGATGGCCGACACTCGTGTTTTAATCACGGTATATAAATAAAGATGATTTGCGTTGTTGTCTGTACAGAGTGCTTTAAATGCCCTTCTCTGTTTTGATGATGACGTGATGGCACAGGAGCACCGCAGATACAGAACCTGTGTACGATTACAAACGTAACTCAAGTTTGTTTTTCGAAGTGCCACGTAACTAACCTATGGCTCGAGTAAGTTGGACGTAACTAGTGAGGTTCCAGACATCTTGTAAAACTGACTATTTACCCTAAAAAAACATTTCCATGTTGATTTGGGAAAATATATTCATGCTTTCTTAAAGTAAAGATTTCAGACTGTATTACATGCAGAAAATCTACATTTTGGTCAAAACACTATTATTTTTGTGTCATTTTTGGCTGTTTTGACCCAAAATTGCACCACAGCAACATCTGACTGGTTTTCTCAGCCCGCCTCACATATACAAACTACTGAGCGATTATACACAGATGTTGCTCTGTAAAATGTTGCTCATGTTAAAACACTCACATGAACACACCATCAAAACGCACACACTATACAGGCAAGACCGACGTGATACAGAGCAAAACTTTCTCCTGGTCTGTTTGGAAAATTTGGTCAAAGCCTGGCTTAAAAATGCACGGCAGAAACAACCAGAATTACCACAACTACGATAATCCATCATAATAATCGTCTTCGGAAGCTTAGCCCGCATAATTAAATCATTCTCATGCTAAGCCGAGAAGCGGTAAAATGAAGACCCTGAATGGAAAAAGCAGAGGTCACTGGCAGAGTTGCTATGACAACATGAATGACTGACAGCTGAGAACCAGACCAGGCTCTTTCTTTCTTTCTTTTTTTGTTTTTTTTTTGTCTGAGCTCAATGGAGCTACTTTTTCAATTAACCTCCATTACATTACATAATCTTATCTACTGTTCAATTCAGACGAGTCGAAACGTCAAATCCGTCATAATCCGCACTTGGATGCTCGAAAAGGAAGATGAAATATGAGGAAATGACATCCATAAGGTATGTTGTCATAGTAACCAGTACTTCATTAGGAATTAAAGTGAATATGCATATGATGTGAGATGGCTTTTGCAATCCAATTCACATATACCGCATCCAGAAATCTAAATTTAAGGTGTGACTCTAGAGCGAAAAGTAACAAACAAAACAATTATATTTGATTTATTGATGCTGAAAAATTAAAGTTGTACATTGCATGTTTACATATTGCCACGAATGAAGCGTGATCACATGACTACGTGACGAAAATTTCCGGGTTCGTAGAAAATACAACCCTCTCCAAACGTGTTCATTCTATTGCCATCCAAACGGAATAGTTTTATTTTATTTAGAGTTCCGAACAGGGCTATAGCCTACACCGCTATATTGTCTTTAAGACTGCTTTATGTAAACGAGGTCCATTCTGATTGGACGGTCGCCTCTTGACTGACACGCAGCAAACAGCACACGATAAACAATGCAGATTAATAAGGGCACCTTATATGTTTGCTAGATAATGAAACTGAAGGAGATGAACATTTACCAGCTCTACAGTAGGTTTCAGAATGGCACATTTTCATTTTATGTATTATCCATTATGACAAACAGATTAGAAAGGCTGAATTAGAATGAAATAATACTTACATACCGTGTTGTGCGACTGCTGTCGGGTCAAATATAACTGAAACTTCCTCATCCTTTGACATAGCCTGCCATGTATTGTGCTTTATGTAAATCAGTGTATAATGGCTGCTATTATTATTGATGTGAGTGGAGTTGCGCTGCCCCCTAGTGGTTATGCACGAGCTTTGCTCGCGTGGTGCACACCAGTGTGTGACTAAACGCTGTTGAGAAATCACTTCATATAGATATTTTTTTCATACAGACCATTTTGGTCAGGTTTCGCTAGTATTCACACCCTATTTGTAATCTAAGGCTAATACAAAAGTGTTATTAGTTAGCAAAGAAAAACATACTCGTTGACATGGAGGACATGGAAGGGGTTTCCGGTGTCAGTGTTTAGTAACAGGAAAGTCTTCAGGATGGCGGAGTTTGTAGCCTCCTTCCAAGGTAACATGAAAAGCTGCGGTTTTTGTTTTATTTCATTAACGTCAAGAGGGCGAGAAAAGAGAAGCTGGTGAGGGAAGGACTGTTTATAGCTGCTGTAATGTGAGGATTACTTTTCTCAAAGACATTCCAAAACATTAACCGTGACTATCAACCATAAGAGGAATTATAATACGTCAGGGTGGTAGCAGTAAGTCAGGCTGCATCGCAAAACACCCAGTTGTTGATTGTTTTCTTATAACAGCACACTCCCACAGTGCAAGTGTTTTCTTCTTTACATAACTAGTGATGGCTCTGCTCACATATGGAATGCAATCAAAAAATAATGCAAATGATGTGCGTAAATGCGGTATAAATGGGCTCCGTCTTTGAAAGATAAGGTTTCAGTTTTGGGATCCAAAAAATGGCTGTGAAATGTCCATAAAGCGAGTTACTTTGGATTGCTATGGAACCGAGAGCAACAGTACCGATAAGTGACATTTTTGGCTGATATTTTTCAGCCCACTTCACTGACACATTCATAACATCACAGCTCTATCATGAGACAAAAGAGAGCAACAGAATGCTGATCAGCAGATTTTTGACTCACTGCTGTTCCCCGGCGGCTGAAGGCTGTGTTTGGTCACCGCACACCAACCCACAGGAAAGATGTCTCTGGAGTCGTGACGGCACCAGTAATCGAATGCTCCTCTCCAGCCATCAAACATCACAAACACCTCTTCACCTCTGACCTCGCCGATGGTAGCGGGGCAAATGAGATAAGGGTTCTTCTTGTCCACTGCTTCTAGCTTCATGCCTGCCTTGAAACTATTCTGAGAGGGCCTCTGAGGTTCCTGACCAAAAGATATACACAGATGTACACTTTTATACAAACACTGAAATATTTGTAGAAAAACGAGCACTTGGGGATATATTTGAACAAGTGAATGTTATATAAAACCGAAGAATTTCGGTTCTAGAAAATTAAAAGGAAAAAAAAAATAGAAAATAGGATTGCAAGGTACACAAGATGGTCATTAAACCATAAGTAAGCTAAATAATTCACCTTTTTGAACGCAGACGCTGGCGCCATTTCTGCCCCATTCAGCGTCCTCAATAAAAACATGGGCCATGAGGAGGCGTTCATCCTGAACCCTAGAGAGTGAGAAAGAAAGGTTTGTCGCATTAAATGAGGTTCTATACATTCTAAAGGAAGAGACAAAGCCAGCACGATGTTTCTTCCTTACCCAGCGGGGGCTGCAGCATGTCTCCATTCTTCTCGCACGTTCCTATTGGCTGGATATCTGAGGAGTCGACCAGTCTCCAGAAGTCGTTGGTGTTGTCGCTGCCGTCCAGGCGTAGGCGGAGCCTGATGCCCGTTATGCCCATCACCGTGGCGATGCAGACAGAGGTGGAGTTACGAGGGTCGCGAGCCTCCAGCTTCATCCCAGCCTTGAAGTCGTTTGATGGAGGGATGCGAGACTGCAAAAGACATATGTTAAAATGTACATCGTAAGTTTACATGTATATGCAGTGCTTTGCATATGCGTTCATGCGCTACTGTGACTGCAGCCAGTGGAAGATCTACCTTTGGGGGTGAATACTTACGCAACCAACAAATATCTCCTTTTTTGTTTCATTAACGTTTCTGTCATAATACCTTCAAATGTGTCACCTAAATTACAAAATCAACAAAAATGTATTCTGATCAACCACATGTGCGCTAACCAAGCCTGCATGATACCAAAGGAATTCTGACCAATCCTACAAGCTTTTAAAGGAATTCTGACAAATCCTATGTGCTCCTGAAGGCATTCTGACCAATCTTGCATGCTACTGAAGGAATTCTAACCAATCCTTCCCAGTCCCAAAAGAATTCAAACCAATCTATTCTCTCCCAAAGGAATTCCGACCGATCCTGCTTGCACCTGAAAGAATTCTGACCAATCCCTCTTGGTCCTACAGGAATTCCCACCAGTTCCACCCACTTCCGAAGGGCTTTCTGACCAATACTGTCAGCTGCCAAAGGAATTCTGACCAAATCCTGTCTGTACCTTCAAAAATTCTGACCAGTCCCACCCTTTCCTAAAGTTATTCTGACGAATCCCGTCTGCTCCCAAAAGAATTCCACTGACCAATTCCTGTCCGCTCCTGAAGGTTCTCCGACCAATCCGGCTATCATCCAAAGGACTTCTGATCAATTCTGCCGACACCTGAATGAATTTTGACCAATCTCACCCTTTCTCAAAAGAATTCTGACCGATATCTCCCACTGGAACAGTTAACGGCTGTGCAAGTACTTAAATTCTGCTGTCTCACGCTCTAAACGTTTGTTTTGCCTCTCTGAGAACAGCACCATGTGTCCAGCTGCCCTGATAGTGTGTGAGGAAACAAATACGGACTGCGATGGTCTGCTGTGTGTACCGGTTTTGATTTCTCACCTGTCTGAAGCAGCTGGGAGGGGCAGGTGTGGACGACGTCTCCTTCAGATACTCTTCCCATGAGAATGACTCTGGGGCTAAACAGTGAAACACACACACACACAGCTCTGTTTACTGACTCAGGTGTACACAAGAGGGCGCTTTATCAAAATGAAAATTCAAAAGGTGTGCGTTTTCATCATCTGACTCCAGTGATTCCGTTCCACAAAAACCTAAATGGTCGACAGAGTGACGTCACATCTCATCCATAGCGTAGACGATGCCAGCATTTAAAGTACCCTACCCTAACTCTCTACAACTACGTGACTCGAGCACAAGAACACAACAACTGTACAAACAAAATTCCCTGATTTTAAAACCGTGACAATTTAACAGAATTTTGCTATTCCTTATTTGGTGAAGTTACAGTGCATACAGGTATTTTTTTTTTGGTAAACATGTGGGACGTTTTGTTTACACATACAACATGTGCCACATTTCCCAACAGGATGAGTGCTGCTTTTGTTTGTTTCATTTTAAGTTCATGTCATGTGCTTTTGGCCCTGTCTCCACCCATATTCTGTGATTGGTGTGCTACCTGACTGTGTTCACCTGAACTGTGTTTCACCAATGATTAGTCCATAGATTCCCTCTTGTTTCTGTCCCTCGTTATGAAGTCTTATCGTACATTCCCGATGTTAAGTCCAAGCCTTGTTTCCCAGTGCCTCATTTCCTGAGGCACTGCATTGTTTCCTGGTTATGGCCTTGGCTCGTCTTTCATGTTTTGATTATGGATTATCTTTGTGTACGGCTCTCTGGCTATGTTTTGACACCACCTCTGAACTTTGGCCACTACTTTTTTGGAATTCCCCCGAATGAATACCAGCGATAAACAAACACATACCTAATAAATAAAGTGTGAATTTAAAGCACGAGACCTGCCTCAGCTAACCACGAGCTATAACTTTACTGTCCGAGAGGCAACACTTACAACTCCTGCCAATTAATGTAAATGGGGGTGGGGCTTATTTCTGGACCAGAAGAAATACAAACTGTAACCCTCTGTGAAGAACAGTGTTTTTCTATTCGATTATTATAAGTCCGAATGTAACATCACTAACCCCAATGAATTCAATTAGAAAATATAAATCATACATATATATACTCAGTTCAACCAAGCTGTTTCAGAAATTGTAGGAGGTTTTCCTGGAACATGAAGCAAGACATGTTAAGTTGCCTGCCGCTCCTTAGATGACTCATGGGTCTCATGTACTAATGCGTGCAGCTTGAGCACATCTTTATTCGATCTAGTCCTGTTTTCTCATGGTACGTTTTGTTTTTGTTATTGTGATTTTTATATATGGGAAAAAAGAGACAATACTAACCACAACTTTAAGATATATTTTACCATTACAGAGAGATCTTCCTAATCCGCTCCAGGCACCGGTTGAACTCGGAGTGACTCACGATTGAACTGCAGTTCAACTGGCGCCTGAGGTGGATTCAAAATCACTCTCTGTAAATTGATTAATAATCAGTATGTAAGGTGTGTCACCTTTACCTGGAGCAGGTCCTGTGCTGACAGGAGTACTCCTGCCTGCCTTCTCCTTCTTACTCTCCTTCTGATCTGGAGGACAAAAAAACAACAAGGCGCAGAGACGTTAATGCGTAAAATGTAAACGCCTTTAACGTGCACTTGTTAGTAAGAATGTCCAGAGGTGGACAAATCATAAACATAGAAGGCTAAAAAGTGATAACGTACTAATATATGATCCGCTTGGCAAAAAAAGTCGAAGGCTATGAGATAAGGTCCTCACATCGCACGTAAAAGCTATTAGCGTCTTTATTTTCTCTCGACACGTTTAACCGCGGGGTGATTGTTGTTTACAGCTGGAGAGTTAGTTATATGACGTATTTACGCTAGAAGGTTTTTTTTTTAAATCTGTGAAATCCCTATTGCTGGAAGATCGAATGCCACAGCCATTAGTGTTCAGGAATTTTGGGAGAAGCATGTGCCAGCTTTCACCCGTCCCTGGCTGGTAGCTGCTGTTTGATAGCTAGGTAGTGTGAAGGAGGCGGGATTCGAAATGGTGTACGTACGTTCATCGAAGTACGTTGCAACTCCACACGAGAGGGAATTTTGTTGTCTGGAATATTGCAATACAAAAAAACGGCAAGGTGGATTTTGTTTTTGTATCGCAATATTTCCTTTTGATATTCATTACCGCTACCTTTCTTATACGTGTACTTATGGTGTTAAGTAGTAGCTAGATGTCCAGGTATAAAGAACAGAGATAGATCTGATGCTGTTTAATGTGTGACGTGTTTAAATGTCTGTGTGTTTCAGGCTTGTGGTTTCACCTTTCAGTGCTGTCCTGCCCATGCTGTTCATTGGCTACCGCAACTCCACAACACTGACACACACACACACACACACACACACACACACACGCACGTACAGGCACACGCACGCACACACGCTGTGGCTCCCCGACCTGTAAGAGAGACAGAAAGTGGATCAGGTGACAGAACAGTAAACCAGAGTTCCTGTCAGTTGCACATGGACTGCCGTCAGCTTCCTCTTTTCAAGTCAGTACAGGACCGTGACGGCGCAGGCACCTCGCGCGCCAGCATCGACACGGAACGCTCTAATGCAAAACACGTGGCGGAGCACTTCGTTTGCTTCCGCACGAGCTGCTAAGGCACGGGAATGGGAATTTGCCTGCGAGCCACGTGAGCGCCTGCGGTCCGTGGCTGGGAACATCCGAGACGCTCGGATAAACCTGCGGTCTGTTAGAGCGCTCATTTCCATATTTTTTAAATGGAAAGCACTGCAATGTGGCCGCTCGCACTAATATAATGTAGAGAAGAGGCACCTTAGCAGGCTGAGAGGGAAAAAAAATACAATTTTACCACAGAAACCCAGCGCAACTTGATGGGCTGGAATGGTCCGATCCCTACAATCTGCTGAAATGTTTGGATTTAGAAACTGTTTATAGAATTACTACAAAAATTAACATACAAATAAACAGTCAAAACGCTAGGGAAATATAGTTTCCGTTTATCAACTACCGATCTGTTGTAAATTAGAGATCTGAGCACCAGGACAGTATAAAATCAATCGTTCCCCTTTTACTACTGACGTGAAGTGAAACTCAAACAACTTTTTTGGAAAGCTTAAATAGCGATAGTAAAAGTAACCTCGCAATTAATTGGCACAGAAACATGACCGACTTCTTAAAAGTAATTTTATTTGTGAAGAACAGTTTTTTTTTGGTATTTCGTAAGAAACAAAAAGTATTTTAGTACCTCTGCATGTTTGAGGTTCTTTGGTTCCAACATTTGCAGAACTTCTGCTCAATCAATTACAGTTAATATTAAATCATCTCTATCGTCTCTAAATATCTTACAACGCCTTTAAACCGCTGATATACGGTAGACGCTTGTCCGTACTCCAAGCACGTCACCAAATCACAACACGGTCTGGCAACAACAGCGCGGTGTAATCCAGGGAAACCTCAATTACAGACCAGTAAAACCAAAGGAAGCTTAGAAATATATAAGGTTGGAGTAGAGTAGGCTTAGGAGAGAGCTTAGAATCTGAAAAAAAATTTTAAACCCAAAGGGTGTAAATACTTGGGCCTTGTTAGCCCAAGTATTTACACCCTTTGGGTTTAAAATTTTTTAAAGCGAGACTGAAAAAAAAAAGGTCTTTGAAAAAAGGGAAGAAAAACAGGAAGTACTGACCATCTAAGGAAAGCAACAGGTAAAACAGTCCAGAGTACAAACAAAACCGGACAGAATCGAGACGGACCTGAAAGCAACCCCCAAGGAGGTTATGTCTTTGGTGCGGTTTGTTTGTCTGTGAGCAGGATTGTGCAAAACCTAACAAACCAATTTCCATGAAACTTGGTGGCAGGGTGCAGCACAGGCCGAAGAAGAGAACATTAACATTCAGGAGCAGAACCGAGTCACGGGTCGGATCCACGAAATTAATTTCCTTATCGCTAACGGTGTGAGATACATCATCTGGCCTTGGTGGAAGTCCGCGCTCGACAATCTTAAAATCCAGTAGATGGCAGTAAAGTTCAATTGCGGTGAAACATATGTCACATATGTTGGATATATATCCAATGTAGGAATACGATGACTCCATTGGAAGTATATCCAGACATATAAAGGGGCTGCAGTTCCACATTTGCGTATCACAGAAGAGTCGACTATTGTCCTCGTCGGAGGTCTGCGCTCGCCAAGGGCCCTTCTAATTTAAACACGTAAAAGTGTCATTTTAATAAATATTATATCAAATAGGGCTGCAATGATACTGGATAAAACTGACATGGCAATTCGTTTTCTTCGCTGCGATATATATATTGTGCTATGAATAAAACCAGGAATTTTCACAAGACGACCTGAATAGCGCCGTTTTCATGAATCATTAAAATCCAAATCACTCTGAAAGAATATTACCGTCTTTTGAGACATTTCAGTCGAACGTCCTCTTTAATAAAGTGGACGGTTAGAACGTGTCTGGCTCCGTTGTCCTGCTGGACCACAGATCTGATGGTATTACACACTGCTTGCCAAGCAACTGGATCATCTTTTTAAAACCCTCCGTGTTAAGTGTGCTAATTGGTACCATGTCTTTTGTGAAGTGAAAAGTTATTGCGTCTGTGATTTCTCTCTGACTTTCTCATACGGGGTAAAACCGGCAAACACATCCGAAATAGTTTTTTTGCTTTGGGCGGCATTCAGATCCGGCTTCGCACTCAGTTTCGTGGTGCCGATTTAAACGATCAAACAAATTAGTCGTGTTGTGGCAACATTCGTAAGGCACTGTTGACAAAATACCTGTTTTTGGTCATCATCCTTTCTGTAGTCAAAATAATTCCAATAAGACTGACGTCGCATTTCTGTTCGCAACCAAATCTGCCTTTCTGGTGTTTTTCTCCTGTTCATCACTCGTTTTCAGGTCCGTGAAGGTCCTGCATGACATCGTCGTATCCAAAAACCCATAAATCGTAATACCTTACGGTACATCGCAGAAACAAGAATCAAGCAGCAAAAAGGTTGAAGCGTGACATGTTTTTATTTAATTTGCTTCACTTGACAACACACGTCTTGCTGTAAGTATCTGCATCTGTGGCTTGCTTTTTATTCTTTCAATTTTTGCTCATAGATCTAATCCACTAAGAACACCTGTGCACTGAGTCTGACGTTGCAAAAAAAAAAATACACATACAAAGCTAGTGAATAAACACCGCACGTCCTGCGAAGCGACTACTGAGATATCGTGCAGCCCTGATATCAAAGCAATGCTGAATTTTCGAATCTTTAGTTACGTAATAGTAATAGTAATTCTCAGGGACCTCAGTTCAGGGACACGCCATATAATATCAAGCTAATAATAACTAAACTAAAAAACACACTTGGTGCATTTCCTTAGTAACAACCTGGCGAGGTAGTGTCGATATTTTTATTTTTGTGAAAGAGTATTAGTTTTCACGATCAGAGGGGCGTCGGTATCGACTGATACTCGGGGTAACAGAGATAAAAAGTGGCATTGTGCCATCACTGTGTCTTTTTGAGGCTGGTGCTGCGCTCATCGTCAAGTAGGAACGGAGACGTTTCTGACGTCCCAGCGGGTAAGAACGTCTCTCCGACTCCTATTCCTACTCGCAATTTCTGCGACGTCACAACAAGCCGGCGCTCAGAGTGAAAAGTCAGGACCAAAATCACAACTATAACACCAATTTCAGGTTTTTGATGGTATCTCATAGTATCTCATTTTCTCGCTCCAATCTCACGAGTCAACTCTTGAATTCCAGCGAGCGTTCCTCACATTTCCGATATCAGAGGCCGGGTTCGCGTGAACGCCCTACCGTGCAAAGTAGGAGGTTCTGAGTCGGAGTTCCTCAGCTGTCATGAACGCGGCGTGATTATGAACTGGAGTGAATTAGCTGAGGATGAGGAGCCTGAATTCACACCTTCCTGACGTTTTCACTTTGTTTTTTGGGTTTTTTTTTCCAGTGGAACAGCGGTAGGCATTTAGCCCACCAAAAAAAACTAAACAAAAAACATCTGGTTTGGGCCACGGCCACTGCCGGTTTAAAATCGGAAAAGAGACACGGATAATTGCGCAGCAGCTGACGGAGCTGGCGCTGCCTTTTCTCTTAATGCCGATGAGTGATGATATTGTGCTGTTAACTGTATATTGTGTCAGCATAATGCCTGAGGAAACAGCAGGTCCGCCCGCTATTCATATCGAGAGAGTGTGTGTGTGTGTGTGTGTGTGTGTGTGTGTGTGTGCGTTAGAGAGACACACCGACAGCCCTAAAGCCATATTTAGATGATAAGCTACCAAGCTCCAATCTGATTTGTTTGACTACACAATGAGCATTATACAAATATAGAAATGTTCTTCAGTGCCTCGAGGAGAACCCTTTCAAATTAGAACCCTGCACACACTCTCCCCATCAGAACAGGTTTCAGTTACATCCGTTTTATGAGACATTTAAATATTCATGTATCAGGAGACTATAACTAGACTTCAGGTTCCATTGTACCACAGCAGTTAATCAACAAGCATGGGTGGAGTTAAGATTTGAACGATTATCGATACTGTCCGTATTTCCACGCAGGTACACAAAGCTCCACCCCTGAAAATGACGTCGGTCCGACTAACGTTAGCATATCAGCGCAGAGCGTCATGACATCACTATTGAAGAGCGCTCGGAGATCCGACGTTGTCGGAAAATTTGCTTGTACAATTTTAGCCTATACAAGAAAAAAAGGCTTATTTAAAAAAAAAAATAAACGATGTTCCGAGGAAGCGGCGCTGTCTGCTCAGTGTCTGTCTCGCAGATGTCTTTCTGCTTGCAATACGCAAGTGAAAAACAGCTTCACTTTATCACAGTCAGCTGTAGACTTTATATACCCTACTGAGAATACACACACACACACACACACACACACACACGGCCATGTGGGTAAACCACAGAGTCCTCATGGGAGCGCTGTACATTACCTTCAACCGTTTCATGCGTTCAGCTGCCACATATCTGTCAGTTTATATTCCCCAGCATCCTCTTTCCCCAACACGTAACTTCTGAAGTAAACGTTAAGTCTGTTTGCGGGAATTTTGTCGGGGAAATCCAAAAATCTCATGGTGATTACGTCATGACGCGTCGATAATAAAAGGGATTCTAGGCGTGGCAGTTCACCTAGACTGAAACCTACTACATGAAAATCCGTTACGTTTTTAACGTCACGGGACGTCCAAACCACGAGTTCGAGCGGATTTGAAATTGCGCACAAAAAAAAAAAACGAAGAACGGAATTCTGAAAAAACTCCCACATCGCAAAAACCGCTCACACGAGGCGGGAAACGAAATTGCGTTTTGTCAAAATGTTTCAAATATCGTTTCTATTTTGCGCAAAGCTGCGAAGCAAAAAGCGATCGATTCTTTTAATGCAAAAATCGCCAATATCGCTTTGTCGAATCGCCAGAGAAACCACCTCATTTGAGCGTACGAATGTTTTTTTTGCGATACTTTAGTTTCTTCCTTAAATTTACGTGTTTTCGTTTTTTTTTTTAAAGTTCACAATTTTAATGGAAACTGACTCTGTACTCTGCTGTTACAATAGAAACGATGACATCTTCAACCCCCTGCATCAGTATAGCCCTGCGATCACGCCCACTGTCAGCTCCGCTGTCGCACAAAACGAATCAACGCCTTCTGAGCAAAACGTCCAACACGATACAAAGCAATCAGAGCGACTTTCTTCCTTTCCACGTCCTGTAAAACCCCTACTCGCTATCGACCATCCCGCTCCGCCGCTTCCCCCATCCATCTCTGTCGTCCTTGTTGCCGAGGGCGATAAGGATTCCTCTGAGCTAGATATGTGTCTGCGTGAGGGGTTGTGTAAATGTGTGTGTGTGTGTGTGTGTCAGGGCAGGAAAAAAAAACCATTTCAAAGCATTCCAGCTACACTTCCTCCCCCAGACTTGGTCTCACGCTTCCCTACGCAGCATCAGCTGCACACTCAGTACACATCAGTTAATATCAAAGCCATCACATCAGTTTTATACGCAAGTCTGCGGAAAAAATCCTACAAGCAGGGAAGTAATACGATAAACGCAAGACACTCGTGGTTAGTGTAGTAACGGTGCTCTAGCGTTAGAATAGACACCAAAGGCGTTACATAATCGCAACTACAATTTTAGCAAAATATATAATTTGTTTCACCGATTTTGAACCGTAAACGGAGAAAACCGTCTTGACTAGACAACGAACGAATCTTTTCTGTTTTGCAACCCTATCACGCTCCCGACAACACGCGAGCATTTGATTTGCTGGAGGTGCGTTTGTAGGCGGAGCCCGATATCTTTCTTTCCTACTGTCTTTACATTGTCTCTATTGACGTCAGTGGGAACAAAAGGTGCGTCTGTGGCGCTCTCGCTGACTCGCCTGTACGTCCTTAGCCTTTTATCTGCGTGCTCTTGAGTCCGCTTACTCTGAGCTCGAACGCTTTTCTCGATCTCCGCTCCCGGATTATCATTAGCTATTGTTCGTCGGGCGTTTTCTTGATGGCTGAAATGGTACTTTGGATCATTCCGTTTACATACAGTTCTGAAAACTGACCTGCACCAACCTGTCGTGTCTGACGCGCTGCCAGGTGTGCACAGATATTAAAATATTCCGAGGTGCGCACCTGAATATAAAAACGCTACAAACAGGAAGCCGATGTCTCCCTCTTTGTCTCTCTGTGTAACGTGCGAGCGTGTGTTCTTGAGCGTGAGTTCCACCGCTTTGTTCGTCTGCTTTGTGGTATCTGCTCGGCCCTGAAACGTTTTTTTTGATGGTCGGCGGCTGGCGCTTTCACACAAAACACACTTTCGGTCATATCGCAACATCAAAACCACGACACGTGTAATTTTAGCAACACCTGCCTCGGTTACTACAAATAGTAGCCTCTGTGGAACAAATACAGAGCCCTGGAACACCATGAGATAATAGTGACAACTATTTTGTTTGCACGGATTGAAGCAGAAAGTTAGAAATTCACAGCCTTGATGCATTTTCAACCATGTTCCCTACAGTACGTGCGCATTTAAAGACGACTACTGGTTAGCTCCCAACGGCAGCAACTAGTGAGCGTAGCAGTACCTGACTAGTCTTTGTGAGCCCTAACAAGTGAAGCACTCGTTCATCAACCTACGGCATATCGTGACACGGATGAACGTAATGGCAGGCTCGCAGGCATCCTGCAGGAAATCCTGCACCAGCACCCAACATGACCTGAACTGCAAGGACGTCGGCGTATTGCGTTTTCATTTCCCACAAAATTACCTGGGAGTTTGGAATAATCCGTTACTTTAAAAAACATTCCTTAGTTCCTTAAACGTTCCCGTCTAGCGAACAGACTTCTTGGACGCCTTCAGGAAGAAGGTCGGACGAAAGGAAGCCTTCTTTAGACGGGCAGATTCCTTCTTTAAAATGTTGACCACTTTGTTCCTGGAGCTTATTGGCACAACATCATCATGACAATACAATTCTTTAATTTCATAATCAAAAGCTTTGCTCGCAAATCTCACACGCAGGCAAGCGAGCAGGGACATCGATTCACACCGCATACGCTGTTCATGGGCCCTTAGAGACTAATAATTATTGGAGAATAAACCTGATTGACGAGCAGGAGGTAGAGGTTTCACGCCATTGGTGTCGAACATGGCGAGATGTTTTAGTGAAGCATTTCGCCAAAAACAAGACTTTTTCCATTAACGGCACTGATTAATTTAAGTTATAATTACTTGACACGAATTCGGGCTGTGGGTTTAATTTTGGCAGCTAAAACAGGCAGATCACCTGGGAACGCAATAATCGTCTAACGGCGCGGATCGCGCGGTCGCAGTGCTGAAACTGGCCTTAAACATGAACCGGCGTATATACTTTTAAACTCTAATATATATACATTTTATTCAGGAGTTTGGTTATATCTGTATATATATTCCAGGTCTAATCATAGAGCTGTTCAACAAAAAGTCAGGAAATATGCCATTGGTTATTAGTGTGCATAATCAACAACGTGGCCCGAAATGAAGCGTAGTTACCGTGACCACTGCAGTGTTGATTATTTTCCAACAACGCCACATCCGGAGCTGAGTTATTCCTGCGTTATTCCTATATACTACGGCAACTCAAAGCCTTCTACTGACTAAAGAGCAACACGGTACTTTTTAGCCATTTATAGTTACATTGAATGCAACAAGTTAATACATGTTATTACTTACGTGATCGCAGACTATTGTTTTCTCTTCTTGGAGTTATTAATCCGGAAAAAAAAAAAGTAGTTCGACATGTCACAGAGAAAGCAGAAAGTGCGAACTCCTCTGAAAGTCCTGAAGACTTTCACATGGTGGAAAACCTCCCGGCTGCTACAAAGCCAGTCAGCGCTGCTGTCCCAGGAAACCGATCAGCACCTTCTGACCAGTCGCAATAGAGAATTCAACACGGCGGCGGTGATGGCGGCTTATAACAGAGGTAAAGACCTGGCTCTCAGGGCTGTTAAAGCTGTTCCCGCCTTCAGCTCCGTACATGCTTAAGTAAATAACAGGCGGATTCGGAGGCCTGGCGAACAGCAAGGCAGCGAGGGCCACGTGCACGCCGCTGTGGCGAAGGAGTGCGCGTTACTGTGTGCAGAACGTAGCCGGGGGGGACGCATTCCTGAGCCTCACACACAATCAACTCCTCTTTTCTGACTCGCTGGGCAACATACCTTTCTCTCGCTGTAAATCTCTCTCACACACACACACACACACACACACACACACGCTGAACATCTCTTCTGAAATAACTGTGTAAACGTGAGGCACGTTTCAGCATTTCAATATATATATATTAGACAAGCATGAAAGAGGATGTGACTCAATGGGGGGTCGTTAAAATAAGCACTTAATGAGAACAGTTTATTGAAAGCAGCAGGCAACCGGTTTGATCGTCTCCTGCACCAGGAAAAGCGCAGGCCCGGACGCCTTTAACTTCCTGTAGCGTTTTTATATCCGAGTCAAATACCTCACAGGTACTTGGAGCCGGGAACCAAAACGAACCTTTATTACCGCAACGAAGGCTACATATCTGCAAGGACGTACAGCGCTATCCGCGGGGGCCCGTCTACGTCACGCGTCAACGCGACAGCGTGTCCATTTACTTACGATTTACCCCCGACGTGTTTCAGTCCTTACTAATCACAGAACATTTCTTTAACCAAATACTTGAATAAATCGACTTATATTTAAAGCACGAGATGCAGATTACCAATCCGTTATTTAAACGGTCACCTGAAACACAACAAATGTATAGGAGTGTAAAGTATAAAACAAACGAAACCATTCGGAAGGCACCTCTTACGTTGCTGGTCACATGACATCCGCGTTGCTGCTTAAATATCACCATCAACGTGCATCTGAGTGAATGGTTAATAAGAGCTCTTCCTGTTCTTTTTCTAGTCGCTGTCGTTGTTTCCGAGTTATGCAGCATGCAAATGAGCGCCCTCAACGCGCTCACACACTCTACATGACTGTTCCTGCGGATAAAGCTGATTCACAGCATTCACATGACCCCTGAAACTGAAACCGTATTAGTCATGAAAATCTCTAATCATGTGACATCAAGCATGAGACACATCACCGCAAGACGGCCTGAAGGCAAAGTCTCACTGCAGCATGACGCAAACATGGTTTAAGACCCAAACTACAGTTAAAGGTGAAGCATGGCTCCAAACCAGAGTGTGTGGAACACCAGAGTGTGTGGAACACCAGAGTGTGTGGAACACCAGTGTGTATGGAACACTAGAGTGTGTGGAACACCAGTGTGTATGGAACACTAGAGTGTGTGGAACACCAGTGTGTATGGAACACCAGCGTGTATGGAACACCAGAGTGTGTGGAACACCAGTGTGTGGAACACCAGCGTGTGTGGAACACCAGAGTGTGTGGAACACCAGCGTGTGTGAAACACCAGCATGTGTGGAACACCAGTGTGTGTGGAACACCAGTGTGTATGGAACACTAGAGTGTATGGAACACCAGTGTGTATGGAACACCAGCGTGTGTGGAACACCAGTGTGTATGGAACACCAGAGTGTGTGGAACACCAGTGTGTATGGAACACCAGAGTGTGTGGAACACCAGTGTGTATGGAACACCAGAATGTATGGAACACCAGCGTGTGTGGAACACCAGCGTGTATGGAACACCAGCGTGTGTGGAACACCAGCGTGTATGGAA